>JAUTXX010521814.1:0-11383 GCA_032273605.1 Panulirus laevicauda | reverse complement strand
CCTTCCTTCCCTCGGTCTCCCTCTCCCTCTCTCCTCCCTCCTTCCCTTGGTCTCCCTCCCTCCCTCGATCTCCCTCTCCCTCTCTCCTCCCTCCTTCCCTCCCTCTCCCTCTCTCTCCTCCCTCCCTCTAGGTGTCCTCCTCCGGCTTCCGCCTGTGAGTGGTTTACGCCGCGAGCGAGATGACACCATATTCAAGGCTGTATCATCCTCGACGGGAAGTCTTGTCAAAGGGCTACATCCTCCAAAGTGATCCAGCCTTTCCTTGCTCCTACGTGGAGTGAAGCCTCAGGTTACATCTACCGTGGGTGTGTGTGTGTGTGTGTGCGTGTGTGTGTGTGTGTGTGTGTGTGTTGAATGATAGCTTCTGCCTGACACTGACTGGCCGTCCATCGTCCACGCCCCAGGGAATGTGGAGTCCTCGAGGACACCATCTTCAGGTATTTCCTCCACCAGGACTTCCTCAGAGAGAGATTCAGTATCCTGGGTATTTAGAAGCACCTGAATACTTCCTGCACAGGGAGTGTGTCTTCCAGCTGCCTGCGTAGTCACGGAGGGCAAGCGTTTGTGAGGGTCGACGCTGATCCGAACAGTGTACACACATGAACCGTTCAGCCTCGTTGTTGTCGTTCGTCGTCAGACGATTTTGTCGCTGATTCGTCCTTATAGAGGCGGTTTCGAAGCGGTGGTTCGGTCATTTACCATCTTAGTCTGTATCTTTCTTGTTTCTCTATGGCACAATAAGTCTGTGCCTTCGCCAGGGGCGCGCGCGACTCCTAGCCCGTCTTACTGATTGACGGCCCTGCCCTCCGTTACTGGTGACAAGATCAACGCTACCGTCATAACCAATTGACCCTAATTGTTTTCCTCCCTCCTCCTCACAGTCATGGAGAAGGCGGGAGGGAGGTGTGCTCCTCTCGGTGTAAGGTGAACCTGTCGTAAGGACTAAGTCATCGCATCCATCCAGCCGACACTTTCCGAAGGAGGAGAAACGAGCGACGTCCAAAGAGTCTAACCCTGGATGCGTTGCTTTAGAGACGACACGTTTTCCGTCATCGTCTGGAAATACACCCACCAAAAACAACAGCAGCAGCAGCAGCAGCAGCAGAAGACATCCCTCCCCCTCTCATCTCCCCGAGCCCCAGTCACCTCCTAGTCCCTTGATGGACCTGCAGTCTAAAGGAAAACATCTTGATATCTTTGTTAAACATTTGCTCGACTGTCATGCCCGTCTGGAACCAAACACAAACCCCTGGAGGCGTCATGTTGAACTAGTTGGAAGTCTCTTGCTGGCTCGTGTCCTGCCTAATGCACTCCACAAGTTCAAGAAGTTGCGACACTCTCGCCCAGGCAGAGTTCTCCTCACCTCGTCCCCGTCTCCTGAGTTCGTGTAAAAATGTGTTGATCTCGAGATTTCATCGTGAACTCCCCAGCTTCATGGAGGACAATGAGGATGCTTCCGTGAGCAGTGGCGCCACTTTAACGCCTTGTGTGTATGGCGCTACCTGTCCTGGGCGTCGGGAAAATAGATCTATTTTTTAAGAGCCTGTACTACTGCTCCTGCTACTACTACTACTACTACTACTGCTGCTGCTACTGCTGCTGCTACTGCTGCTGCTACTACTACTACTGCTGCTGCTGCTCCTGCTGCTACTGCTACACCTACTGCTGCTGCTGCTGCTGCTCCTCCTCCTCCTCCTCCTCCTCCTCCTGCTACTACTACTACTACTACTAGTACTGTTGCTATTCCTGCTGCTGATGATGTTACTACTGTTGCAGTTAAACGGCGCAGCATTCCGGACTAGTTATTATAAATAGTCTCCCAGCCTTGCAAGGTGCTCATGATTTTGACCTTTTTTTTCGTGCTGATTTTATAAACGCTAACTGACCCATGTTTAGTGATGGAGGAAATCGCTTGTGATAGTATAAAAGTGTTTGTTGCATTATTATTTTATGTATAAATCTCTCACGTTTCAGTCCTATAAAGACAAGTATATATTCATCATATAGGCTCTCATTGCAGTAGATATCTGGTTTACCCTAGACGCTTCACATGTCCTGGTGCCTCAAGGTTCTGTTATCACCAGAAGCAACCTCTTCCCCATCACACGCCTCTCCTCGTGCACACACACACACACACACACACACACACACACACACACACACACACACACAGTAGCAAATATGCCCCTGGATCAGACCCGATGCATTCCAAGTTTCAAATATTTCCTGCAGTAAAGTTTGCTCTCACCTTCTTTCATATTGCGGAAGGAAATAGTGAATTTGAATATATATATAACCACTATCGACAGTTGAGATACGTGGTAAATTTTTTTCCAATGATGTATTGTCGAGGGCATTTCGGAAGTAGCTTAACTGTGCCGACTATAAGTAGTTCACTCATCGTGTCACTTATACAAGTCAGTCATTTCTAGATATTCAGTACGTTCTACAACCTCATTTGCGCCACCGGCCACAGGATGGGCAAGAGTGCACAGTACTGTATATTCACAACATTCTACTGTAAAATAAATTGCTCACATCACCGTGCTAATGACGCAATTTCTCTCACTTTTTGTCGGAATGATACGGGATAGTCGCCGCGCCAAAACTGACAAAATCATTCTTGTTTTTGTTTCGATCCTTTGTTGATGGTCCGCTCCGGAAAGAGGCCAGAGAAAACGACCATCGAAGCGTAGCAACTATGAAGAATCTGGAGCACTGGTCGTTTAGATTGTGTCGTGGGTGGGTGAGACTGAGCGATGAGCCACATAGAAACGTAAGTGGTCTATTACCTGGAGATAAGGGACTCGTATATCCTCGTGTATTTTCTCTCTTGAACCGATACCTCTGAGGTGGAGTCTTAAATCATTTTAGTTCTTAGAAAACGACTAAAAAGATATCTATCAGTCACAGTCATGAAGTCAGTCGTGTGATTTATAGAATTTACAATTCTAGTCGAACGACACCACACCCACGACACTCAAGCATGTAGAATTACCGTTGGTGTAGATGAGGAGAATGAATGAAGCTGAAGCACCTCTACAACAGATATCGACACCTACTGCTGGAGACAGAATGAGGAAGTTAGGTTGGAGGGCATCATACTGCTGTGGTGGTCATGCCAATATCTAGTGAGATAAGTTGACGGGAAGTGATGAGGAGACAGCATAACACCGGCTCCAGTACAACACCAGGTAAAGGAAAGTTATATCGACTCATGCCTTGCAGTGTGTCTGTTTGTCTTTCTATCGCTTGATGCAATTTTTTTTTTAGGACTGCGTTGGTTTGGTCAGAGGTAAGAGAAATTGTCCCATCGGAAAAAATGTGATAATAAGGGTAAAAGAGGGGATGGTGACTGAATAATTTAAAGGACAGATGAAATCCAGAAGTGAAAAGCAGGTTGAGACATTTTTTTTTTCCTTCGTGTATTCTGCTGCCTTTGTGACAATTTTTCTTTTCCTTCGTGTATTCTGCTGCCTTTGTTTATTTTCTTTTATTACATTTGGTAGAAAGTTGTACACTCGTGTTGCTTTGTCACTTAAGTTGTACATATGTACCATGTCTTTACTCTTATGTGCACACATATATATATATATATATATATATAGATAGATAGATATAGTGCATATGTACGTACACTTTCATAGAACACATAATGCCCTCCAGTAGTAAGGATTCGAACCTCGTACCATTTGCGTGGCAGCTGAGCACGCTGACCACTCGACTATGTAGACCATAATAGGGAAATGATTACTCTGCTACTAGTGATCGAATAACCTTTTCGTCTTACCGTCATATACACTACAACTGCGTTCACATACCTCCACAGTGTGACGGTAAGTTTGATGGAATTGCTGACTACAGGATGATATGAGCCTAACAGAATTTGACCAGTCTATAGACACGTTGTTCACAGACGTGAGGCGAAAGGTATGTCATGTGTGTGTATCGCATGGAGTGCTTGTATGATGTCAAATACTCGTTTGATTTGTTGGTAAAGAGTTTGGCAATATAGATTTGACTCTTAGGCACAGAAGTTACATACATTTCTCACCAACCTAACCTTATGAAAAATTTTGTTTACTCCATTTACACCCGGGTTATGCATGTATTTGCCTCGCTCCTATCACACGCGGACGTGCATCGATCTGGCTATGTAGAAAGCCACAGACCACCGCGAGAGGGGCACGCAGGAGGGTCGAGCTCACGGGGGGAAGGAAACAGAAGAGCAATGCTGTTAGCGGCGGGTAGAGGGATCCGACGCCATTCGGTTACCAATGAAGCCATTAGCCGAGCAAGGATGGTCCCAGGGGGGTGTTACCTCAAGCCTCAGTGTTGTCTGGCTGAAAGCTGACCTGGGCTGCTATGCCAAACGTGGCTTTGACCCCTTCTTATAGTGTATATCCTAATGTTAGCATCCTACTAGGAGCGATATAGAGTTTGTTTTGCTTAATTGTCCTGATGGTTGTACTTTTCAGACTACCTATTGCTCCTCAGTATACCGTGAAAGACAAAGGTATTAAGCTGGTTCATAAAAAAAAAGCCTCGCATGATGCACTTCGATGTGATTCGCCTCTCCATAATAGTGAACATATTAAGCCCTGTCGTCAGGCTCTTTTAGACGTTATTTGCATGACCTGTATAATGAACCGAATGAGTTAGTTCATCAGCCCCCTGCCCGACCCCAACCACGGTTCACTTGACCAATCAAATGAACACAGTGAGTGAATTCATTATCCTCGGACACCAACAAATATGATTCATAAATGAAACATAGTTAAACTTTGTTATCATTGCATCAACAACACAGTACTGATCACCAGCCTTAGAAATGACACTATGACATCAGCAACACGGTATTGATCACACCAGATTTACAAGTGTCATCAATGATTTCAGCACCACATTACTGATCACAAGCTTTACAAACGTCATCAATAACCCAGAGGACACAGTAATATACACACGTTTCACAGGTCTCTGGTACAGCTGTGTTATAATAATCGAGTTAACCAGAACAGTAATTAGTCATGTTCAGTTAACCTATTGCTGGCGGGACACAGCTGGCCCTGTTATTCTGTACATCACATTATCTGCTGACATCATACATGGCCTCCAATAGTGTCCAGGGGCTGACAGATGGGAAGTACACCAAATGGCATGTGACGGACGGCCTTACCATAGCTGATGCCATGATAATGGTGAGGTCATGGTAGATATTGGATTGCTCCACAACATGTGGGACGGTGATAATGGTGGGGTTATGGTGGACACAGCTGGTGTGTAATGGTGTGCTTTACCACAGTTGATGAGGTCATGTTGTATAGTCTAAATGGTGAGTAAGGGGCTGTTCCTCCATAGATGGGTAATGGGTAATGGCGAGGCCATTGTAGGTAGACCAGATAGTGTCCCGCTGTTGCTTCGCCATACTTTATAATGCGGTGTTTCTGGAGTCCATATACTTGGAATATAATACGCTGAATGAGGGATTTGTGCCTTTTTGTGAGGGATGTTGGACTGAGTGTGATGAATGTTCTTTGATATTGGATTTAATGAGGTATGCTGCTGCTTCCTCCTTCCAGCTGCCTCTTGATGGCTTCTCGCGTCCACAGAATATCCTCTCTTTGGCAACATGAAGACATTTCGCCTCTGTTCGTCATTGTCTCTAGGTTTGAGTTCCTTTGTGGCACAGACTGACTGCACCAAGTAGAGCAGATGAATGTGGAAGGTAGCAAAGAAAAGAGCATGAGTGGATCGATTGTGGAGAAGGTGGAGACCTGGAGAAGGCAGATGATAAGAGGGAAGTCGAGGGAGAGAGAGAATATGGGGAGAATGATGGGGATGAGGTTGATCTTGGATGAAGCCAAGAATAGAGAAGACAGAAGAGTTGAGAAAACATGAGATGGAAGAGGAGAGAGAGTGGAGGGTTCGAGACGGAATAGTAGAACAGGACCCCTTCAGTTCATCAGGTGGTCAGTGGAAAAGAAAAACAAAAAAGAAGCAATAAAGGAGCACTGTGTAGTATGGAGACTGTAACGACATGGAAATTTTATACGAAAGTGTGAATGGAGAACGCATTCTGGTCTAGTTTCAGCTACCAGTTACTCTACAGACGAGGCTTAAATCCAAAAAGAAGAAGAAAAAAGATGTTTGTAGATATCTTATCGTCTCTCTTATTGAGGTTTATTCACAGATAGATAAACGATTGTTTATACTTGATTGAAATATAGTAATATTCTTCGCCATGACAACTTCTGCTGGTAGTGTATTACAATGATCAATAAGTTTGCTGAAAGAAATATTTCCTCCAACGCTTTTATTGTAAAGTGGATAAGGGGATCAGATGAAGGGGAGGGAATAGATTCGAGGGAGCAGATGGTGGGGCAGAGGATAGAGAAGGCATGCAGAAGATAGTCGATCAGAAGATGGAATAGGCAGAGATTCGAAGTAGCAGACGATGCATGGGGAAGAAAGCGGAGGAGAATATGAGGGAGAGGACAGAAAATGAAAGAGGAGAAATAGAGGGCAGTGAATGAAAGAAATGAAAAATGGAAGGAACAAAGTGACAGCAGAGAGAATGAAGGGATAAACGATGGAGGAGGCAGAGAATGATGGATGGAGCAAAAGATAAAGAAGACAGCTTGAGGGAGGAGGGAGAGAGAGGGTAGAGAAAAGAGAGATCGCAGGGAGAGATGGGAGGAAAACTGAAGGAGGCACAGGGTGGAGACGACGTAGGGCGTGAGGTGCAGTATGTAGGGTGTGGACGAGACGAGGGGTGGGTAGGGGGAGCAGAGAGTGTAGGCGTCAGGAAGCGAGAAGCTGGAAACTGTGTGGAGAGCGTTGGACTGGCCTGGTGGAGAAGAAGAAGAAAGAGACAGAGAGAAGAAGAGGTAAACTTCTGAGTGAAGGAGACTAAGGGTCTGGTATAGGCTCGCACAGTAGTAGGTGGCAGGCAGCCAACGCTTAGGGCGGTACTAACGCCTGGCTATCAGAAGGGATAGTAAGTGTTGGGAGGTGAGCCAGCAGTGCGTTGTCTGTCGCGTTCCCTCACCAACAACCATTTTCGGTCTTTCCCTCCCCTCTCATGTTTATGTGGGTTGCTGGGTTTGAATTCAACGTGCGGTACCCTAAGACCCTGGGCAGATTTTGAAGCGTCTATCCCCAAAATTTTTAGGCCTTGACATGGTACGTACATGAAGCAGTAATAAATCTGAACCTTGAAAGGTGGCCTTTGTTGGCCTTTACTACTTGGCTCTGGTACCCTTGTATATTGGACCAGGGTTACCTGTACAGTAGTAGCCAGTCCTGGACCAGGGTTACCTGTACAGTAGCAGCCAGTCCTGGACCAGGGTTACCTGTACAGTAGCAGCCAGTCCTGGACCAGGGTTACCTGTACAGTAGTAGCCAGTCCTGGACCAGGGTTACCTGTACAGTAGCAGCCAGTACTGGACCAGGGTTACCTGTACAGTAGTAGCCAGTACTGGACCAGTGTTACCTGTACAGTGTTCTTCCTTTGGAGTTGGCCTCAGCATACTCCACAAGTCTGGGACTTGATAGTGACTCCTGAGGTAGTGGTCCTCCTAAGATCGTTATCGTTACAATAATAAGGATATTTCAGATGGCGTTGGTTATCTCCTAATATCACGTACTTTTCGTTAAAACTAAAACTGTGGAACAACTTGACAGTGCACATAAGCTCAGCGGTTGAGCTGTAGCGTGGAAATTGGTACAGGCGATCACTTTCAACCGACGGTTTCATCCAATCACTTTTTCACAAACGGCTTTAAGTGATTACTGGTTACCCCATACGAGCTGGGAAAACTGACATCGTTTCTGGTCATTTTCAGCTAACAGAGTTAATTCCCGTGCTTGTCCCACAGCCGAAACCATCGATATCTGTCGTGTCAGGTTTGATTTTTTTACGGGGGGAAAAACCTAAAGCCTGTCCATCTGTTTCCCCGCGAGCAGTCAGAGATACACCATTGATCTGTGGAAATTATCTTCAATTCACTCGAGTATAGATACTCATGACATGGTAATCCGAACCTAAGTATGAACATGGTTCAGACGCCCTTGCGGTTCTGAGGCCATATGATGTTCATTTTAATTTGATTTCATATGCACGGGATAAAAAGATAGATTTTGTTTATCTTGGGGAAAGTCGGTTAGATAATACAGTCATGAGTACCAACAGCTTAAAGCAGACCACAGTGGAGGAGAATAGACTTATACATTCATTGTTCAAGACTTTAAACTGTACGTGGGCGCAGCTGTGCACATGACTGGGATGGAGATCTACAATCCAATTTGATATTAAACACACGGAAGACACAGGTTAAGCTCCTAATCTGGCATTTACGTTATTATGGTATTAACGCGGGTGCACCGGACACTCGGTGGAATGAAAACGGTGAAGCTTCTTGTCGATTTGGGTGGTGGAATAGAACTGGTGACTGGGAATACTTGGTGTGACACATGATGCATGCATAAGTTTACTCGAGTTAGCGGGCTTGAGATCAATGGGGGTTATTAGATGAAATGCTAACTGACATGCGTGCAAAGGAGAGTTTTTTTGATGTGAACGTGCTAATAGAGCTAGCAGGAAGAATTTAATGATAAGCAAAAAAGTGAAAAAGTAATGGAGTGAGTAATTTGAGGGGCTGGTGAATAAGCTAGACGAGAGGATGCGGGGGTATCGCGTATTATGAGACGAGGTGGCATGTGCAGTGAGAGTAATAGCAAATAATATGGTGAAAAGAAAGGAGGTTGTGAAGGCCCTGCGTGAGATGAAGGGGTAACTGCAGGTGTAGTTGGGATCCATAAGCGAAGTGGCTCACATTACGCTATGGTTTTCAGTGTATGTATGGCGTAAAATGAGAGGCCTAAAGACTGGCAGACTGCATATATAGACCCTTTATATAAAGGCAAGAGAGACAAAAGTGAACGTTCGAATCACAGAGCCTTAAGTCTGTCGGATGTCCATAGTAAGTCGCGACCGACATGATGGTGGTATGTAGGGAGCATCACACTTAACACCCGCTGCACACGATCATCACTAGTTTCACCAGTATGAATCACTATTAACATCTCTGGCCTTCAACGTTTTCTTCAGTTGATCTGTTAGTTTTTTCCTCATTTGTTTTATACTTCTCGTTTTTCTGTTGTAGTGTAAACGATTTGAACCGACTTTTCGTTTGCCATATATTTTGCATAGCCATACACTTCCTGCAACACACTCGTTTCGTTCAAATGACTTTCGATTGAATTATTCACATTACATATCTTCTCGTCTTCACCGTTTATCTATTTTCTTACAATTTACACGCGCGTTACTCATTTCTAGCAATTTCCTTTCTGAACTCCACTGTACATAGCCTTAGATTACTGAAGCTCTCAATACACTTGAGAATTTTCCTCATTGTTATACTCTAATTATGTTAATAAGGACGATATATCATAGTGTTAAACACCAAACCCACAAGCCCTCTGCCGAAGCTCCTTTCACGTATTCTGGAGACGTTTGAGAGACGGAAAGAAATGATGGAGTGGTATCCGATAGTTTTTGGCCTCATCCTCCTGTTGTGAACGCGTCAAGTGAGCTGGTCCAGCCGTCAAACATCTTTATCGTTGAACACAGTTCGATATCATGGAGGCTCAAGGTTCCCAGTACCAACCTTAAACTTATTAACCTTAAAGACATGACAGAACATGTAACTGTTTGTACATATATCAGAGCAGGTTCCATTACTATATTATCTTATGGTAGATCTTGATTTTTAAGATAATGAGAAACACAAGAGAATCAGTTCTTCGTAAATGAGCCAATCTCGTTTATACAAATATGACGAGTACTCATTGACCTTTAACCTGTGCAACAGCGGATAATAGCGGTGTCATGAACAACTATGTACAAAAAAAAAAATCTTGCTTCATAAATACGTCGCTGTTTATGGGGCGTAACCCTCTGCTTTGTGTAATATTAAAGAATAGAACACTGAAAAATAATACCTCCTTTAATCTGTACCCTGATAGTCAACGTAAATCATTTTTCTCTTATGTTCGCTCAATGATATCATTACTGAACACTGGAATCAATCCCTCTGGTCATGTTGCCGCTCATGTTTCCTGTTGGTTTATGTGCACCCTCACTCACCCAGCAGCATAGTAAACGGGTAATTATTTTGACCCCGACGTATCACTTGTCGCTGCTCTATGGTATAATCTATCTATCCTCGGTACATACATGGAGAAGATTGTGTAAATTTCTTCATGACCATGAGCCTTATAATCTGTACTAAATGGTTCAAGCGTAAGCCAATTTCGTACTTTTAAGTCTGTGCCGGGCAGAAGAATATAGAAAATTCTCTAAGGTATATAATGTTAAGGTGCCTTTATATGACATATAAAGAGACCTGAACGTCATATACCGATGCACATTACTCTAGCCCAGTGATGTAGATATTAACACATGTAGAAATAATTCTCCGTTAGTTGACGTCGACTCTCGCCTCTAAGAGCTGGAAGAACAAGGATTATGAAAGGATAATATTTGGAATAACCGTGATTCGACACCACAATGCTGTTTTTAAACCTTAAAACGACGGGGCTTTACTGGTATTAGCAGTGACCTTCACATGGGCGTCGACCAAGGCACATAACTATGACTACCTCGCGAAGATAATCTGTCTGGCTATACTTTTACACACATTTGTTCTTTGTTGACCTTACTCATGGACCAGTTAACCAGGTTAGAAGTCATCCACGTCGTAGACGCTGAGGACCACTTTCGCTGACTGACTCTCTCTCTCTCATGTCTCAGTCTTCAGGTCCCAAGATACGAGGTTAGTATTACTACTGTCCTCTCGAGGATTTCGTCCCGGTAGATTACCTTGTGTCCTTTGGGTTATAGCCGTTGGTCGGCCAGATAATAGCTTCAATAAAGCCATATTATAGTTATCGTAGAGGCGTGTTGTGGCAGTAATAGCAGGAGTAGGCAGGTCATTTGTCCTTCTAATTCTCAGTAGAACACAGTGACCAGCCATAACAAGAGAAGCTTCACAACACTGTCCTGCAAGGGTTACTGTGCTCTATAGTGCAGGTCGTCCATGATCCACTCATTCTACCACACTAACCAAAGATTAAATGATTAGCTACGACTACAGACAACAAGAGACGTAGAGCGAGTGGGTTACATACGTATCTCATGAAGCTACAGTTTGTATCAAGGCTTTAAGAACCGACGACATTATTACGACAGCAGAAATATTGACATAGGTTGATTACAGTTGAGCTGTGTAATGTCAACTCATAGCATGCGAGTTTACATCAGTGTATGCCCAACCTAGGCCTTCAGCACTAGTAACCGCAGCACCTGCATGTACTG
>JAUTXX010521792.1:0-11383 GCA_032273605.1 Panulirus laevicauda | reverse complement strand
CAGGGAACAGAGAAGGGGGCCAGGTGAGGATATTCCCTCAAAGGCCCAGTCCTCTGTTCTTAACTCTACCTCGCTATTGCGGGAAATGGCGAATAGTATGAAAAAAAAAAACTCGTTTTCCACCACTTACAAGATAAGCATGGATTGCACAATAAACCAGCCACTGATAGAGGCAACAATCAAAATCAATACACCTGTTGTTTGCACTCATACAAGTAATTCAAAAGTTTTATAAATGTATTAATTTGGAAAAGACGTACGACACAGTGTGCATGAAAGCTCTCTAGAAGGTCTACCTATATGAGGTGCATGAACAATTTATGAAAACTGCTAAGAGCTTCTAATGAAAAGTATGGCATATGTGAGATTATGTGGTGTTATAAGTGGCTTGAAATTTGTATGGGAATGTATCAATTTGTGTGATGTCAGTGTGGTTATTTAATGCTTTTACATACAGGGCACTACATGTGATAAAAGTGAGATCGAGAAACAATGGAAATTGTTACAGTTGCTGTTTGCAGATGATGCTGTGTTGTTAGCTAAATCTGAGGAAGAGCAGGAAAGAATGATGGGCCATTCAATGATGTATATGGGATAAGAACGCTGAAAGTGAACGAAAATAAAATCAAGACACTATTTTTCCCAAAGGGATGGGAGGTCACAGTGTAATATCAGTCTTCATGATAAAGGACTTGAAGTTGAAGATGAGTTTTGGTATTTAGAAGTAAAGTTTCATTAAGGATGGCAGAGAAGTTGAAGTTCAAATCAGTTATGCAAGAGAGGGAAATTGGAGATGTACTGAAAGCTTTAGTGAATCGGAAAAATCTAACTGTAAAATGTACAAGAAGTTTGCATCAAGGAGTTCTTGTCCCAAATTTAATGTATGGATGTGAAAACCAAATCTATACAGGTCAAGATATGTAGCATCTGGAATTAGGACAGAGAAAAAATAATGAAGATTAAAAATGGATATATGGTGAGAAGAAAGCCTTTCAGATGGTATGGTTAAGTAGAACAGCATTTCTCAAAATTCTAGAACTTGTCCCACAATTCTCAAAAACTCCACTTCCCACTATAACAAAAGCCCAAAATTGTAAGTTTAAATGCATGTTAGTATTATTCTGAACAGTAAGAGAAGGGAAGTTTAAGGCAATAAAAAATGCAATAATTTTGTTGGGTGTAAACCTTAATCCTGTATGTACTTATAAGAACAAAAAAGTCCACTAGCAAACTAAGATAATTCAGTAATTAATTAGTGAAAGGCTTGTGTTACAATTTAATGATAAGAATGTAAATCCTTCGTGCAATGTATGAAACACTAACTCAAGGAGCCATTTTAAGTTGAAGGTGGTTTTTCTCCCTGGTTTTATTTTGTTGTGGTAGGAAATGTCTGACATAATAGATAATGAAAGAAAACTATAATATCTTTTATTAGTTCTAATGCTGTGTTTTTCATATTGTTAATATTTTAAAAGAAAAAATTTCTAAAGTAGACTCTTGAACAACATTCTTGCTATCTAAGACTAGTAAAAAGGAAAAACACAAAAGACTACATAAAGAAAAGGGTGGAGATAGTAGGTGGGCAAATCTTTCTTAAAAATGGACACACTACCTAAAGAATCAATACATGGTTTTCCATAGAGAATCTACCATCATCATCAAAATCCTCTCTAAATGAGCTTCATGTCCCACCAGTGGTGCGCACCTTAGTGACTGAAAAACAGTGAAGCAGAAGAGAAGGATCAATGCAGAGAGAAATGCTCAGGCCTACAGATATTTCAGATAAGATGAAAGAAGATCAGTTGCAATGGAAGCAATTTGAGTATGGAAATGGTATGGATGGTGGTGTGCAAGAAAAAATATGAGGTGCATTTTTTGTGAGTATCAAAGTCCATGGCTTTCTGATGTGCGAGTAATTTATCTGATCTACCCAATGGTGAAAACTCATAATGAAGTTAAAGATGAGATATCAACTCTTTATGGAAAACAATGTATTGTTTCCTCAGGTAGCGCATCCATTTTTAACAAAGATTTACCCATCCACTACCACCATCCTTTTCCTTTTGTAAGTGCTGAAAAAAGTATATGTATAAACATTGAAGTCCAATAATAAAATTTTTTTAGAAACACATGAAGGTGTGCATGGATAACAGCATGAACAGCACTGAAATAGAATACACTTAATGATTCCCTGTACAGGCAAGTATGCAAAAATGAAAACTAAAATTGTATGAGTTCCAAGCAATGCAGATACAAAGAAAATGTATGCTTATAATTTGATAATGAATTGTAAATATATGAGTGTGACTTTCAAACATGATTTTCAGACGTAATTAATTACATAAGGTAGGTGGTAGGCAGCCAATGATCAGGGAGGTATATCACCAGTACGACCTTCCTGGGTATCAGGAGGATTAGTGACAGCTGCAGAGTGAGCCAGCACTTTAGTGGTTGTCAAGCTGCACTCCTGACTCAGAGAGCTGTCTTTTTTTTTCTATCTAATCCACACGTGGAGTACTGGCATTCTGTCCACAAACATACAATCTCTCCTTGTCACACATAACACTTGACAACAATCAACTCACACAGCTCATTCTTTGTAACTCTATATTTTCTTGTGGTAAGCACTATGTGCTAGACCTGCCTTCTAGAAAAAAGTAGGAGCAACAGACAGAAGTAGTAGCATTTAGGTATGAGTAGTAGGGAAAAACATTAGGTAGAGGTAGTAGGTAGAAACATTCAGCAGGAACATAAGGTAGGAGCCTCTGCAAACACTGCACTAAACTTGCCCTCTGTCAGTGGCCTGTTAAGGGTGAGGCACTAAAGGCTATGAAGTGGCAGTGGAGTTCACTAGTTATAAGGACTCTATTGCCATAGCCACCCACTTGAGGGAGTTCCAGAAGGGAATAAGTTTTGAGAAAATGAAAAGTAAAGGAAATATAAGATAAATCTTTTAATAAACTTCCAAAAAATTTTCAAATGTTTTCAGTAACTGTGTGATATACTCTTCAAACTTAACATCTTTCATAACATACACATCCTCCATTTTTCTTTACTTCCTACATTTAAAGTCTCTATTTCTCCACTTTTTCTCATCATAAACTGCACAATTCAGTGTGATTTGGAATAGGATGGGAGATAAAATCTCACTTGTCACACTGGAAAATACCCGTCATATTCTATATGAGTCTACCATTAATACAGTCTTCATGGATCACATAGCATAAGAAAATGATGCTTTTGTAAAATATTTTCACTGTGTTACACACCATCTGTAACCCAGATTTCTAGTTAACTTCCACAGTTTCACTAAGTAATGTATGCTCGGATTTAATCACAAAAAATCCTGTCCATCTCCCCATACATTTTTAAAGACGATGTCATGCTTACAATTTATTACTCTGTCATCTCTCATTTGGTTTTGATTACCATCTGCAGACATCTGAGTATGGAACTTGCAGGGTCCTGAAGTATTCTAGGTCCATATCTTGGGTTCACAGGGTCTTGATTTCCTGAATGAAGCGAGGCACTGATGAGGTGTTGTACGAAGCAACTGCATGATTGTGCATTCTGAGCACCCAGTTTACCTAGAAATCTTATGTGTACCCAAATTTTCTTGCTTCAAGGAAGGAATCTGGGCTTTCTCCTCCTTAGAAAGGTAAGAGCCAACCTTCCTGAAGCACAGGTGGACAAAATAGTTCCCAGAAACTAAATTCCCAAATTGAAGTGGCAGCCTAAAAGAGTAAAGAACATCATTCCCTCAAGGTAGCACGAGGCACACTGAGGGGGGAAGCTGGTGCTTAAACTGTTAGGAACACTAGTCTTAATGACCGACCGTACAAAGATTTCACCTTGAGAGCATCATACCTTTGTACCCACAATAAACCTTAGGCATGTATCACCCTGAAAGTATATGGGGGCAGACAATGTTTCTTGCAGACACTGTATGTCAGATATGAATCCACAATAAAATGTCAATATTGCACCAAAAAAGTGCAACCTCGACACATTTCTTAGAGTAGAAGAATCCCACATAGCTTTAACGCTATCTTGTAAATGCTGAATTCCAACTTCAGAGATTTTATGCCTTAAATATCTAAACTGAAAATTAACAAAATACTTTTCTTTCTTTGATCTAAACCCACCATCAGCCAAATCATAAAAAGTTACACAAAAATCTTATTTGTGCTGAAAGACACTTTTACTACTAATCCAAACATTATTCGATAAGGGCATTCATTCCTATGTAATGATATAGTGTGCCTCTGAACTTGCACCTGTGTTTGTTCATCTGTTCCATCTCTGTTTAAAAACCTGAACCTTTCTTTCTTGGAAGCATGCACTGGTACATCCCACCCTAAGAAGGGTGATTGTTCTAACCTCTCTTACTATCATCCTGTTGCTTTGACGTCTATCCCTTCCAGAGTCTTTGAATCCCTCCTCAGCTCCCATATCCTCCAACTTCTTGAATCTCACAGCCTTCTTCCTGATCACTAATATCCTTCCGTATGTCTAGACCCTCTAGTGATATTCTTTCCTATAGTACTAATGTCTGGTCATCATACCTGAAAGATTTTGGGGAATCCTATGTAGTTGTCCTTGACATACCCATAGCTTCTGACAGTGTGGCATTGGGGTCTCATCTTTAAGCTCTCTTTTGGCTTCCCTCCTTCCCTTTGCTCCCTCATATCTATTTTCCTCTCTGGCTAATCTATATCAATGGTAGTTGATGAATTAGCTTCTCCCCCTATCTTCATCAACAGTGGTGTCCTGTTTCCTAAACGTTTTCTCCTTTTCAAAAATGATTTCCTTTGTGCTACAAATAACCATATGCACTCATATGCTGATGACTCAACGCTGCATTCTTCCACATCCTTCAATTCTGCTCCTTCTTCTTTCACTCGATCTGCATCTCATCTCGACACAACTTCCTCAATAAACTCAAGACTTGGACAGGGTTTCTCAGAAGGGCAGATGAAATCTGGTTAAGTTTAATGTCTACAAGATTCAGTTTCTATCCATCTCTCAACCGAAAATTCCTGACAACTTTCCTCACTCCTTCGATGGTTCTCTAGATCCATATCTTCATTCAATGAACATAATTTATTACTGTATAACCCATTCTATCTAGGAAATCCCACATTACAGAAATAGCTAAGTTTGTCTCTAAGAAACTTGGAGTCTTGTTTAGATGTCGAAATTTCTCTTCTCCCGAACAGTTGCTCCATGCATACACAGAAATGATCCGTCCTTGTATGGAGTTCTGTTTTCACACTAGGAGTGGTTCTAGCTCTGAAACCTCACTGGACTGAGTCGAGATGAAAGTGGTCCAATTTATACACTCTCAAAGGCTAACTTCATAACTTGATCCACTTTCTCTATGTTGCAATGTTGGTTCACTTTTATATAAGTACAGTATTACTTTGGTTTAAGCTCCCGAGAACTGGTTGCTTGTGTGCCCCCACTATTCGCTAAACCATGCAACACTCAGCAAGCTGCTGTGTTGCATGATTATTGCATGGTCATTGGGAACTGAAGGGTGGGCTGCTTTGTTAACTATTGCTTTCCCTATGCCTTGAAGCTTTGGAACTGTCTACCTTCTTATGTTTAATCCCAATGACTATGCCATGCCTTGAAGCTTTGGAACTGTCTACCTTCTTATGTTTATTCCTAATGATTATGACATGGCACAATCTAAAAGGCAGAGTTTTCACTTCCACCAGAATTTGCAATTACTTTCCCTTGTCTCTTCTTTTTTTCCTTTCATATACCTCTCCAGGTTCTAATTAAGGTCCAGCCTTGATGTGGACTCTTGTCCACGACTAGAACCTCCAGTGCACGGGGAAAAAAGCAAAACCAAAAATTCCATGAAATGCATTTTCAATAGTTTGGCGAAACAACCACTTAAGATGACCTGTCATACGCCAGTCTATTATATGAAAATGGTTCCTTATATATGTTAGTCAGAACTTTCTTGGCTGTGTCAAGATGTTACTGTTAATAAGCAAGACATAAGATCAAATCTGAAAAAGGCACATCACAACTCAATGAATACTACAGACCATATGATTTGGAACAGAATATAATCAGTCATTACAGCTTACTTCACAGTAATTATACAATCACCTCAGATTTGACTATACTGTGATCTCTCACCACAGGTCCTATTCGTTTCAAGAGTACACAAGAATCACTGTTCCAGCTTTCTCAAGTACTTCCAACTTTATATCAACCCAACTGATCAAAGTGAGGAGTGGATAATGTTGTTTATAAAACCATAGTATACTTGCTTATCCACAACCAAACTAACCTACATACTTGTGAGAAACCCAATACAGTATCAACTTTAAAGCTCTGGTTAATTATCAAAAACACTCATACTGTTCAGATGAAATTTGTTGAATCAAAATTTTTCAATCAAGTTAAACCTAGTCATGAAGCTCCATTCCCAGGTGCAATAATAAGAATTTCCTTCTTTCTCACCACCATAATTTACTGTAACATTTACATCATTACGCTGGGGCAACATGAGTTAATATTTTGATTATTTTTTCCACATTTCATTGTAATCATACATGCTCATAAATGTTTTTCTTAATTCAGTGTCAACATCTATCTGAAGTGCATAACCACTATTATAAAATCAGTATGACTGGGTCATCTTATGTTACATAACAAATCCTTTACAGTACACTAACTTGTTCATCAATACAATTTTTCATGGTGTCCAAAGCCTGACACCACCTAATTCTCTATGTTCACTAATATCACTGTCATCAGTATCTACAAACTTAGTCTTACCATGTAGGAACTTTCTGCATCTACATTTTCATTTCCTTATAACCTGCTGACATCTTGTTTATCCCATCTATTCTTTTATAACCAATCATAATTTTCCAAGATATGATGGCTGTCCAAAGTTATTACAGGTAGACCTCCAGTCCAAATTCCTTCAGTATTCACAAGTTCTGGGAGTTACATATACCAATCTTACTATTGCAATTTCCTGGTCTTTAAATATTTTTATGTAATATGCATACCATAAATTTTTTTCATACTAGTCATTATTTCCCATCAAAGCAAGGGAGCATCAGAAACAGTCAAACAATGGCCATACACATTCACATCCACTCTCTCTCTTAGCTGTCATGAATAATGCACCACAACCAGAACACCTTTTGTGCAATTAAGACCAAAAGACCATTTGTTGGTTTCCCCTGACTGCTTCATTAACCCTGGTTCAACCCAATGTACCCTGTATACCATTACACTCAAACTTATTCTATCACATGCATGCCTCTTACCCTCCTGAACCTTGAAACCCTACAACTCAAAGCCTCTTTCATTATCTCCTTCCATCTACTTCTTGGTATCCCCTCCCCCTGCACTTTCAACATGCATATCCTCTTAGTCTCACTTTGCTCATCCTTTCCACACATCAAAATCATTTCAGCACATCTTAGTCAGCGCCCACTGTCATATTCCATTTACTACTACACCTCTCCCTTAAATGTCATTGTTATACGATCAACCTGTTTCAAATCACATTTGTGCTGAGGCATTTCATTTCCATCACATTCATCCTTTTCCCTTCTTTAGCATTCAGCACCCAAGACTCTCATCCATATAACAGAGATGGTACTACAATGCCTTCAAACATGTCCATCTTTGCCTTAACAGATAAAGATCTCTCCTTCCCCACACTCTTCAGTGAACATAGGACCTTAGCCCCTCTCCCACGACCTTAGCCCCTCTCCCATCATATGATTAACTTCTGCCTCAATGGTTCTATCTGCTGCCAGATCCATTCCAAGGTATCTAAAGCACTTCAATTCTTCTAAGTCCTCCTCTTTCAAACTTATTCTTAAACTATCCTGTATCATCTTCTTGATCTTCATCTTACCACAAACTTTTGTTCAAATCCCTTTCAACTTTCTCCTTTCACAAACTCTCCCAATCTGTTCCCAGTTTCTGAAGTTTCTTTCTTGAGTCTGCAACTAGAGCTGTACATTTGCAAACAAAATATGATTTACATTCCTATTCCCCAATCCTACTATTCACAGAACCTACCCCTTGCGTACGATTTACCTCCCTATCCCCCAACCCCTACCCTACTGTCTAGAGAGCCTGCCTCCTGCTCTAAGACACTTGCATTCACCTTCCTCATCACCCTGTCAATAAACAGGCCAAACATCCACGGTGACATCATACGTCCTTCATACAAATGTTCCTTCACCAAGAACCACTCACCTCCTCCCTTTCTATCTGCATACATGACTTACTCTTCTGTTAAAAACTCTTCATTGCATTTAATAACTCTTCATTTACCCTATATATTAGTAACACTGTCCACAAGACCTCTTTGTCAATCCTAGCATAAGCTTATTCTAGATCAATTTACTGCCACAAACAATTAACCTTTTCTCCAAGGATTTCTTACACAGATACTTTAGGACACATCCTGTACCTCACCTGAGGCCACACTGCTTCTCTCCAATCAGATATTCTAAATTGCCATTCTCCCATACAATTATCAGGTATAATCAACAGGCTTATACCTCGGAAATAAGGACATTCATTTTCTCCCTCTTGCCTTTACATAAGGGCTAAATATATGCATTCTATCAGTCCACAGGCACCTCATCTTGGTCTTAACAAATAATAATCAGCCTGAAAGATGAATCAGCAATACCCCTTTCTTGGAAAAAACCAACTGCAATGCCATTCACTCTTGTAGCTTTGCTGCTCTTCATTTTCCACAAGACTTACACCACCTCTCTTTTCACCAAGCCATTCAGATGGATTCTTGCACTCTACAAGCCATCTCATCTAAACACCAAATCTGCTACCCCATCATCTACTCAACTTCAGTGTTGCTCTCGTTTGCCCTCTTATTCTCACATTATTCATCTCCTTCCAAAACATTTTCTTACTCTCTTTGAAATTCATTGTTACTTCCTCACTCGGTCCCTCATTTGCCCCCTTTTCAGCTTGTTAACTCTAGCTGCTTCCTCTTGTACACCACCTAATAACTTGCACACTTTTTCTGCAGATGTTAGGAATTTACCTTTGTCATCCAACAACTCACACTACCCTTCCCTATAAATGCATATCTTACGTTATGCATGCCAGACACTTGTACACTACTGCCCTTAAATACCTTCACTCCTCTCCTATTCCACTTGTTTCATCTACTCTCACCCTATGCCACTCTTACTTCAATCTCTTTTGGTAAATCTGTACACAGGCCTCTTTTCCATGCTCAACCACTTTAACCATTTCTTTCATACACATTTCCTTCTTTCCTAAACCAAAAAAAGCATTCACAGTTCCCCCCGCCAAGATATGATCAGATATCCCATCTGTTGCTCCTCTCAGTACATTCACATCCAACAATTTCTCCTTTGCATGCTTGTCAATAAACACAAAGTTCAATAATACGTGTTGATCCCTAACCCTACTAACCTTGCCGAGTCACTTTCTACCTGCAGTGTAACCACAAGCAGGCAAAGTATGGTAACGACAAATACAGGAATACATTTTTAAAAAATGAAACTCTCCTCAGCAAAAATTAAGAGCTGAACACTGGGACTGGAATGCCTGATAAGGAAGATACGATGTATAGGAAGTACAAGACATTTCCTTCATTAAATGTGAGGTACTATAAACTTTAACCTAATACAGTGTATGATAACAAAACTCAAATACACTCATACAGTAAAATACATTTCCTGTGAAAAACTGTTGATAAATGATGAAAACAAAGAAGATGGATAAAACAAAATACAGAAAGTGATGAATGTTTGTTTATCAATGTGGTGAAGATGGATAAAACAAAATACAGAAAGTGATGAATGTTTGTTTATCAATGTGGTTTGAATAAAATAAGACGTTAAAATAATGTGTGTGGCTTAGGCAAGTAGCTTAATCTCTAGGAGAAATGATGTTTGACTATGAGAAAGTATGTGACTCTCGGAAATAATCTCCTGATGAGATGTAAGAAGTGCCTTAAAAGGAAAAAAAAAAAAGAAAAAATCCACTGGAAAAGTTTACATAAGACTGACAGTATAAGACTTAAGCCAACAATGTCACTAATGAGCAATAACATGTGAGATCAGATAAAAACTATCAGTACAAGACTTACTAAATTTTTCTGAAACATTCTGTCTTTACGTAACAATATGTACATGTGATTTTTGCCAAAACTACGTACAGCAGCTTCACATATACTGCCACATCTAAAAAACATGTATTAGCAAATTAATCGAATATATTCAACACAATGATTAGAATTCTTATATTATTCTTATATATTGAGGATAATGACAGTGTTACAGTTTATCAGAAATTGTAACAATATACTGCATCCATAAAGACATGATAGATTATGCATTACAGATCCTGACTGCATGAGGTTACACTGCAAGTGGAAAGTCACCTTTGGGGAGGCCATATCATCATCAACAGATGAAAATTATCATAATCTCATCAAGACACTTCTCATTCCAAAGAAGTCCAATTACATCAAAGCTACTGACTGTAATGGTGCCTTGAAGTTGCAGAAGCCCCATAAAAGGGATTCATAATAATACTGATATTTTTTTCATGCTTGTTTGATGTTTATCATGTTGGTGAGATTGCACCAGGCACAAACAAAGAACGACCTCATTCATTTGCATCCATTCTCTAACCACCATGTATGATGCACTAAAATCTGGACCCACAGACTTTTCTGTTGTTTTCCCTGACAACTTCATACGCCCTGGTATAGTCCACTGACATGTCGCCTCTAGTATACCACACTGCTCAAATTCACTCCGTCCCTTGCATGCATTATAACCTTCTTTGTGTTCAGACCCTAAGCTCTCAAAATCTTTTTCGCTTGATCTTTCCAACTCCAATTTGGTCTCCCTCTTCTCCTTATTTCCTCCACTTCTGAAACATATAAACTTTGTCAACCTTCCCTTATACATCTTCTCAATATGCTTAAACCATTTCACCACTCTCTTTTCAGCTTTCTCAGCGACATTCTTGTTACTACACCTCTCTCTTATCCTATCATTTCGTACTTGATCAACCCTCCTCACACCACGTACTGTCCTCAAACATTTCATTTACAAGTAATTCACCCTCTTCAAAATTTCTCATCTAGAGCCCATGCCTCACATCTACACAACACTGTCAGGATTACCATATCATCAAACAAAATAATAACAATAATAATATTGATAATTATTGATAATGGAAGTGGAAATGAGTTACAGGGTAATGCTGTATGGATATGAGGCATGGGCTATAGATGAGGATGTGCAGAGGAGGGTAGATATGGAAATTAATTGTTTGAGGACAATATTTGGCATGAGTGGTTTGATAGAGTAACTAA
>JAUTXX010521781.1:0-11384 GCA_032273605.1 Panulirus laevicauda | reverse complement strand
TATAAGGCACATAGTTACCACGGCAGGTTGGCAGGATGAGGGAGAGTGGAAATTATGGGAAGTAAGGAAGGATGTAAGGCTGGGGTGGGAGTAAGATGACACACACACCCTTCTATTCTCTTGTGGTAAACGTCTGTTCTGATGGCAGATGAATTCATTCGCGTTGATTTTTATTACATATTTTGCAGTTTGGTTATAATCAACGATTTGTTGTTTTAGGCGAGTTCATCTAAGCATCTTGTGTCATACTCAAGTTTTCCTACGTGCCTTACGCGAAGTAGCGTCGCGAACGCAAACGAAGGCGTCAGCTGTACACATCTACTCTCTATCTGTCATAGATTAAATGCCCCACAGTATTTGTTAATGATATCCTTTGGCTTTTTTTTTCACGCTAGATACTGGGATTTATATGCGTACATCTCTGGCAGCAGAGGTGTCCCACAATTTAGCCACGCACACAAACAAACACTAAATAAACTGTTTACGACCGATAGCTTCGTGAACTTCAAAAAAACATACCGTTCCCCCAACTCCAGCATGACATGCTGATGGTATCATACACGTGTACATTCGTATTTCAAAATTTGTTTTGTTCCCGCTCTCATCTCATTACTAAACCGTGCCATTATTCTCATTCATACGTCATGTCCTAACACGATTACCATACATCATTTTGTACTCATAAACAAAACACCTGGTCCACCTTTACTCCTCCTTTCTGTCGGACGCACAATCACACTCCGTTGACAAGAGAAATCGTCTCATTTACATGCACATGAAGCTCGCGGATTTACCAAATAAGCTGACTGAATACAATCATGGAACGAGGTTGGCTTGCAAGAGAGAAAATTGTACTAGGCAGTCCCCCATACGCTCACACTTTGCACGTAAACAAGTCACTGAATCTTCTTGCACATTAGTCAGTTTTTCGCGTTGAAAGGTGAGCGACGCTGTACTTAAAGCTGAGCTGATTAGGTTTATAAGAACCTGCGGAGGTTGTCACGGTGTCGGTAGTTTGTAGTTTATATTACTCGTTTAAATGGTCTTTTACCATGAACTGATAATGTCAATACCTAGAAGTATACAAGTCGAATCCAAACTTCCTGACCCAAAAGTCTCAATAGGACGACGACAGTATATAATTTGCTGTCCACCTATACACGAAAGGTTAATACTGAGCTGTTTACGTTCCTCTATCATGACAGTTTATCGCTGGGTAAACAGGTCTTCGAAATCTGGGCATGTGTCCCTCAGATCAGACAAGGTCGAGTATCTTGAACTTTATTCCAGCTAATGAGTTCTCTTATATTACTCCATATTTAACTTATAATTGCAGTTGTTAACAAAGATTTCTTCATAACACACACACACACACACACACACACAATGCAATGGTGTAGTGGTTTCCGATGTTGACCGCGATTCACGCACGGAACCCCCCGGTTCGATCCTAGGAGCGACAGTCTGCACATAGCTAACCCAGTTATTCATCTTCCCCTCGGGCTGGTAGGTATATGGATTCCTGGTATGACTGATGTGCGTGTGTGTATATATACAAGAGTCAAGTCATAGTATATATAACAAGGTTAAGAGACAGGGCAATACGAGTGTAAAACTCCCCTTAACACACAAACAGTAGTCACACACACAAACATAAATTTACACACACACACACACACACACACACACACACGTATATGTATATTCTCGTCCATGGTCTTGTCGCTCCAAAGGAGTCAGTAATATCCGCGTTCCTGCATAGAATACAGCACTGACGCTGCGTCTTGAGATGGGAATCCTGTATTCTCTCTGCACACACGCGGAGGAATGTCAGACGCAACAACAAACTAGTCTCCATTCACAGTGCCTCTATTGCTGGCTTCTTAGGCATCATATTTTCAGGGAAATGTGTTAGAGCGTGAAGGCTTTACCGGCAAAATGGAGGGCATATAAAGTTAAAACGGTGGGGATGGTTGGTTATACCACCGAAGAATGCCATTCCGCCATTCTCAGCGCTCCGTAAGAGCGAGCAGACGAAGGTGCGAATCTACTAATAACAACGATAATTATGGAAACATACTGAAAAGCAAGGTTGGAATATGGGAATTCACAAACGTAAGGCTCCATTCCTCCACATACTAAATAAGTGACCACAATCGAACACACGCAGTTAAGTATATGTATGTCAGTATGGGAGTATGTACACATTCCATGATGGCAAGTAACCGGGCAATAACATATTCAGTTTAAGCCAATATCGCCTATCGTAATCTGAGTTATTGCTAGTAATGTAACTTCTGACCTGAGGTAAAAAAAAAATAAGCACGGCTATGGAAGTTATGGATAAATTCTCTGCGATCCAATCATGAAAATGATCTAGCATGACCTGCGTTCTGCAACGGCAACAAATTATCTGAATAATGAATCGCAACTCAGCACGGTTGTGGGAGCTTAACATCTCCCAATGTAACCTTTCCCTCAACTTTGAAGTTACTGACTGCTACATTCTAGCTCTACATGGGTCAAACCTTTTGCATAATTTCGACATATGAGCAAATAGTTAAGTAAGGCACTTCTGAAGGCACGTTAGGCATATATTTCGCCATAATCACAGCATTGTGGCACTTGCTCAGAGGTGAGGCCATTGTTTGGTTGTTGGAAGTGGACTAATAGTATAATATTTGATTTCATCTTACTGATCCTGAGTTATCAGTTTGGTCATGAGATGAATTCTGAAATAACACTAAAGGATCGGGTCGCGTTCATCCCCAATCAAAACTAGTACCGATCATCGGGCGATTATGGGAATAATAAGCTTGAGATAGAATTACAGGATTAAATTCGAGGCAAGAGTGCTACGCCACACGTTGTAACGGATTAATGCATATTTACGCTAAAAATGACTACTAATTCTAGTCATAATAACATTTACAGCATCACATTACAATTGGTCCAGTCGGCAAATCCTGTTACCCGAGGTAGTAAAATACAGAAGAGTTCGGGATTTTCGTACAAATTACTGGATACAATCTCTCTTTTCACAGTAACTGTAACTAGTACACTGAGCGGGATTTTATGTGTGTTTGATGGGAACATAATTCTGCCATTTTTGTCCGTTAGCGATGTATCAAGTCAACTGTGGCTATCCTGTCTGTTCAAGCGTCAGGTGAAGTAATTTTGGCATTCCAAAATGTCCAGTGAGCGAGGACATCAAGAGGGATGGCTCCCGTTGTTCAGTGGTTTGGTCAGGTGTTTTGTGAGGGGAAGGAAGACCTGAGGGAGACACTAATACTAAGAGGCAACAAGAGGCACCACCACACCAGGAGGCAGTGCTACTAATTCTCTACAGTCTGGGCACTGACCTGGGATTCAAACTTAAGATTACTTAGTACGCTTGTAGGATCACAGTTCGTTGGAGTGATTTTCAAAGGCAGTTTTCTCAACCTCCTTCGAAGGGGAGGAAGAATCACCATGGGGAGCCTAGCGGAGGCGCTATGGGACATCTTCTTTCCTTGGGGAATATTCTGAAGCAGGCCCCAGCGACCTGCTTGGCGAGGGGCAGCAGCCAGTGATGCGCGATGCGGTCCACCTGCAAGCAAAGAAGACAACGTTTTAACGTTAGCACTGGCCAACGCGAACGTACACAAGCGTCGCATTTCTAAACTTCTGTTTGTTTATCTGTGCAGCCATGTCTCATCTCATCAAAAGACTGATGATGTAAACCTGTTTGCAGGATGTGCTATACAATGTTGAGATAATATGAATATCGGTGGTACATGGATGTTATTAACGAAGATAAAAATAAGCTTTAACATCATTTAAGATGACTCAAGTTCTCCATCGTTGGTAACCTAAGCTCATGAAGACAACAGCAACCGCTTTTGTTCGATAACACTCTGCTCCACAGTAGGGCTGATTCGCTATCTTCCTTAGCAGTGTATTGGTAGAGCTAAGTCAATATCTTCCTTAGCAATGTACTGCAGCATTAGAGGTTTGTAGGTGTACATTATAAACGTATGATATACTAATGTCAAGATGTTCGGTAGTAGTTTGCTCTGAAAAGTCACCTTAAACTCCACAGAATTC
Source organism: Panulirus laevicauda (assembly GCA_032273605.1). NCBI lineage: Eukaryota > Metazoa > Arthropoda > Malacostraca > Decapoda > Palinuridae > Panulirus > Panulirus laevicauda. Next base: position 7,298 of record JAUTXX010521781.1, on the reverse strand, counting down.
CTAGAATGACCTACCAACTGTGTCCTTCGATCACATATTCCTTATAACCACTGATGTCAAATAACGTAGGAATGACCCTCAGTTGCCTGATCTATTACATTGATGCTACTTCTATCATTATGTAGGCCATAGAATCTAAATCTCTGAGTAGACGCTGTGGTCTCCATCCCGAGAGAGAAAAAAAGAGAAGTGACTTGTGACTTACCCAGTTGGCCTGCTTCAAGCAGTCGAAGCCGCCTAGTTCACAGATACGGTAGTGGTGAGAGAGGCCAGCGTCAGGCGGGACGTTCTTCACCGCCTTAGTTCCTGTGTGGGAGGAGAGATGGGATACTCACTCTATAACTGTGGTTTAACGACGCCTATCCTGCTGTGTACTGTCCCAGTTGTTTGTGATACAGATAATAGAAAAATGGTGTAATGAATCATACGGCAAAGTTAATAAATTATTAAAAAAAATAGCCCTTAATCCTCTTATCGAGTTATACAATGTCGTAACATCTTAGAATTCCAAAATGCACATTCTCAATATAAACCCATCGTCTGTCTATATCATTAAAAATAACACCTTACGATTGTTAAACAAGTTTCTATGGTTAAATTAACCTTAATTATCTTTAAGAAGACAAATACGAAACAAGTAACAACAGACTGGCTAGGCTAGTCCCTGGTAATCCTTCCAAGTAAACATCGACTTAACTCAGAATACTTAATAAATATAGAGACGAGAAAACAGGAGAAAATAAATCTGCGCGACTGTGTTTTGAACAGAAAGCTACTGTCGTACTGAGCAGCAAGAATTCGAAAGAGTGAAACGTGAGTGAGTAAGACGCATGCATGCAGACACACCACTCACCAATGTGTTCCCAGACATTATGGTTGCCCACCTCGGCAACGCGCTGTGGCCGCACGAGGTATTTGGATCGCTGGCCGTACCTGTGGGGTTTACTGAGTCTACGCGTCTTGTAGCTTGTCAGGAGGTAGGGCATGGAAGATTCCGAACCGAAGAGATTATATCCTAACCCATTCTCGTCCGCGAAAAGGGCATCGTGGACGGCCGTGTCGTTCTCCCAGTATAGGTAAAAGAATACGTTCTGGATGGACAAATGGGTTTCTTTTAGTCACATGTTAAGGTATTATTGACAGGGTAAGGCTAACGGCTTTAGGTTTGCCCACCTTGGAAGAGAGAAGAAAAAAGGGTGACCTGATCACATCCTTCAAGACGAGATCAATGAAGTGGACCGAGAATAGTTCTTAGAGGGATAGAGTAACCAAAGGCCATGTAATTAAGTGGGATAATGACCATGAAGTGTTTAGAACGAATAACAATGAGAAAAATCCCTAACTAGCAACGTGAGACAAGCCTTTCTTGAGGGGGGGGGGGGGGAAGTGTTAATGAGGGGAAACGATATAAACATAGTTAAGAACGACTGTTCTGCCAAATGATGTAAACAAAGAAGAAAATGGGTTTATAGGGGTTATATACAGAGGAGAGTCGGAAGAAGAGGTGTTCAAAGAGGTATTTTAAAACGAGGAGCTCACTAAAGAGGTGTTAACATACGAGGCGCTCACCTGGAAGACGTATACGTCATAGCGGCTGCCGAAGGAGTGCACCAAATCAAGGAGGTTGTGATGCTTCCTGGGTATAAGGAACTCGTCCACGTCGACCATGGCTGTCAAGTGGAAGCGGTTGACTGAACGGAGGTTGCAGTCGTTGAGCGCCGCGAAGATGCCCTCTGTTCTAATCTCCTTCTGCGTGACGACTGGTAAGGCCCAGGGAAGCACGGTAACGATTCCAAGGTCCTGATAGTAATCCAGAACAGCTTTGACGTTGCTGCCTGTCGTGTGGTTATAGAAAATGAACTTGTCCGCCCCCAGAAGACGGTAGAATTCTATGAATTCGACGAGCCACACCGCCCTGTCGAAATTGTAGTGGAAAGGCTTGACGCACACGCTCATGTTTCCCATTTGCTCTCTGCTGACGAGGTCCTGGACGGGTAGGCTGGAGGTCGCGTCAGCTTGCCCGCCCATCACCACTGACACTCGGGTAGGGGTGGCGGTAGCGTCCGACATACTGCAGAGGATGTAGGCGGCCGAGTAAGGCAGGTTCCAGTTCTCCCGGATGAATTTAGTATTGGCACGGACCCGGCTAGTAGCGTTGCCCCACCACACCTGACACTCAGTCACCTGAAGGGGTTAAAACCATCTGGGTAGAGTACACGGGAGACAATACTCACAGGAACTGTGTGTGGCGAGAAGTGTGAGTTGTGGTGTATAACTCTGGACACATGGAACTCTCGGAGCGAGATAGAACTTACGAAAATGTTCTGGAGAACATTATCAAACTATGTGACGAATCGGATCTCTGTATCACCATTAGAAGAACCACATAAATCTCAATATCTAAATACATTCTCAAGAAATAGATTGTATTTCATATTCTAGAAGAGGTATGCCACGCTAATCATTGCTATTAAAAGTTCTGGTACAGAAATTCACATACTGAGAGAGTTCAAAGATAGGTTAGGTGCGAGAGTTACATAAACACGGGTCCTGTAACTACTCCCCGACGCGCCCTTACCTTCTTCTTCTTCTTCAGGATGGCCACGACCCTGACGAGGTTGGAGGAGCCGCGACGGTCCATGTAGGCTGAGTACACGAAGGCACTGCGCTCAGAACCAACCACCTGGGAAAGGGGATTTAGAGAGAAGAAAATAAAAACGTGAAAAACAGGAAGACGTTGAACCGAAAATGAAAGACATGGAAACGTATGTCAAAGGAATAATACAAAGGAAAACAAACAGCACCAAACCACTGTTAACTGGAGGTTATCAGAGACAAAGAATGTGTATGAAAAGACGGAACCGTGGATTAGTGGGGGATGCTTGTAAACTTGGAACTATGGAGGTCGTAATATCGTCAGTCAAGGACTTCAAGAGAAGTTGTAGTCATTTTTCTAAAAACTTATCTATGGTGCAGCTTTCATCTACTCTCACTGGTAAATAATTTCATCTGTTAACAAGACTGTTGAAGAAAAAGGAACTTTGCTTCAAGATAGAGATTATCAAAGTCTTTGATGATTTTGAATACTTGTATCATTAAATCTCGACCTTCATTGTTTTTTAAAGCTAATCAAGTTTAAATCATCTTAGGTAGTTTTCATAAAATAAATTTTTCTTGGTCCGAAGTTCATCGTGGTTGCTCACCGCGTGTACTCTGCCATTCTATATATATTTTTTTCCCCAAGTACGATAACCAAAACTCGACACAGTATTTAACGTGGGGACGCATTAGTGAGTTGTACAGAATGGATATTATTATTCTGTTTAAATTCGAATACTTAACCAATGACTTTTAAACCTTTTTTTATTCTTATTCAATCCTTTGCACTACTTTCTTGGCTTTAGGTCACCAGAGATTATCTATCATAACTGTATTAAAAATCGCTACGATGCTAAGTTATTCGATATGAAACTGAGCAGAGGATATTGCACACTATCTCCCATTACACTGCAAACACAAAATGCATTACAAAAGCTAATCAAGTGTAGATGTGCAGCGCGGGGTCGTTAAGTGAACCAATAACACATTTATCTGGAATGAGTTCATTATCTTATCGCGTGTCATAAACATTTACTTATTGTGATGCAATGAACAGGAGGAGATAGGGGAAGGAGGGATTTACTGTGAAGAAATAATCCTGATTTTAAAACAGACACACACAAAACATACATCATCTTGTTAGACACACACAAAACACACTTCACTTTGCTAGCCTAGCCTTCTTCCGAGGAAGCCATCGCCACAAGCCAGGCTAACAACAGATAAAAGAATATGACAAACGAGAGATATGAGAAGAGATATTTACCACAGTGTTGTGAGCACAATTTTCAACGTTGAATCTTATATAACTGATGTTAGTTTACAGTTTACTAGTGCCATATTGGGGTTGTTAGTTTACTGCCTTACTGGTGCTATGTGGTGGTCTTATTATCAATTTACAGCCTACTGGTGCTATACGGTGCTATGTGAATCAGTATGATGCAAGCTGCATGATTGTCTTGTTGGCTAAATAAACCACAGTTGTCACTGATGAAGTAGCGAATGAGGCCATGGAGGAGCTGTCTCAACGTTGGCTCACACACACACTCTCCCGTGCCACCGGAGCCGTGTGTCGACAATCTTGCAAACACCATTACCGTGGCTGCTGCGGCAATCATCCTGACACGGGAAATGATAACACTTTCTGCAGGTAACAACAAGTTAGATTCGTCACAGACAACAACAGGGAACGCGGAAAGGATAAAAGAAACAAGAGTGTAATCTGAACCAGCAGAAAGAGACAGGAGAGAAGGGACCGTAATTAAACTTGGCGAGGCTACGGAGAATGGGAAGAATAAATGCCAACAAGAGCGCGAGACGAATTAGCAGTGTGGCTAATATAGCTATAGAGATTTTAATTCCAAAAATGATCGACTAAGCCCATTCTTACAGCAAGAGGAGTAACACAGCAGTAGCTTTAATACCATTCCGAGCTCAGGTGGTCGAAACCAGCCTCCGACTTCATCGTAAACGGTAATAATGGGCAAGATTGCAGACCGAACCGTGGGGTTCAAGGCGAGCCGCGCGTCATCGAAAGCGAGAGTGAGGAGGAGGAGGAGGTGGCTGGCTGGCTCGGTGTGTGTGTTCGTACCGTCGTGATCAAGGGTCGCACCGTCGTGCGCAAGGCTCGCACCCATTCTGAGTTACACGTAAAGCCCCGGATCAAGCTGTGGGGGGTAGAGAGGGATTATCTCACACCCATCATAAGGCTGATGTAATAAGTAAACGCCTGGGAACTTCAAGCCTTATATGACCATGAGTTCCACACCACAGTGGGCTACTGAGAGTGGGAAGACTGAACGCATAACAAGAACCCAAGACGAGACTAATTTAAAACGAAGACCTGAAGAATGTTCTTGTTACTACCCATAAGCATGCTGTTAAAGACACTCGAAGGAAGCCGTTATAACACTAATAAACCACATTTGAGGATGTTAAACACACCTAAGATACTGTCTCTTGTGAACTAGCCATGGTGATCCCAGTCTAGTTAATGTTAGACTAACTAATGTTAGATTAGTAAATGTTATACTGATTCTATATCCTTAGTAATGGGTGTACTAATTCTATAACCTTAGTAATGGGTGATCCAAGCCTAGTTAATGTAGTACTAATTCCATATTAAGTTAGTAATGGGTGATCCATGCCTAGTCGATATTAGACTAGTAAATGTAAGACTGATTCTATACTCAGTAATAGGTTTAGATTAGGTGTAGATACACGGCCGGTCAACTGTAAAGATTTTTTTTTTGATGGTGATTTACGTTTGAATATCAAATAATCTGATGTACATATATAACATAAACATAAACAAAATGCCTGGGAGAGCTACACATGTGACACGGGAAGTTTATCTCCCGGTGATCATTTCTACCACCTCACACCCGTGGCCGACCTCTTATTGAAGGTTTGACGTCCTGCTACCGGGGCTGAACGTGGTCCTGCTGCCGGGGCTGGACGTGGTCCTGCTGCCGGGATCTGAGCCTACGAATGATTTCCTCGGAGGCGTTAGTTATTGCCCTTCTGGAACCAACCACGACAACGAAGTCTTCACCTGTGAACTTGAGCTCGACGCCGAATCTGTTCTCAACGTCGATTTTGTGGTTCAGCAGGTGACGTTCCTGATCACGTAGGGAAATCTCGACCCGTTCTGTCCAGAGGCCTTGCTGCCACTGCTGGGACGGGGTCATGTCAGGAGTTCCCCACCTGAAGATGATCATCAAAAGAGCTAGCCCTATCCAGTACAGCACCTGGCGTAGCACGGAAAGACCCAGACCACTCGACAGATGCCCAACGAGCGTCAGCTGCTCCACCGGCTTCTTTGACATCTTGTACAACTCGAGGACGTTCCTTACTCTGTAGTAGGTGGTCATGAGACTCTGGAGGAACGGGTTGTTGACATGTGGGACCTCCGTGTGTAGGGACAAAGGCTGAGGCTTCAGTAGTCCGATGAAGGGGATGTGAATGGTATTCGCCTGAACGTGGCGCTCCTGTAAGTATCTCTCCAAGTGATCCTACAGGTTTGTGATGAGCAGGTCGCCCAACACCATCACGAATGCTACCACCTGCGCAAAACGGATGGACAGTCGTAGATAATTAGGCATAACGTGATATTATTATTTTTGTAAATCCTAATGTGAAGGGAATTTTATCATTCTCAAATGGGGAAAAACCTAAGTCGTCGAGTCTCCAAAGATTTGAGTGGTATGTGTGAGTGAGTGTGTGTGAGTATGTGTGTGTGTGTGTAGTGAAGATGCCATCTCCTTCTCACATTACCACATCATGCATCTGGCGTGCACAGATGCATGAGATTACATGCTGTGAGGTATCTACATCCAGAATTTCAAGCTGAGAATTTTTGCCTTCTCTAATAAGTGAAACAAAAAAGCCAAAGGCTACAGTAGCAATGAAGTTTAGTGAACTAGTGGTACCTGCTCTGAATCTAACACCTAGACTTAGTCAATGTCAATTGAAATGTAAAAACCAATCTGCACTGACATACAGAATATACAGAAAGGCATGATGTAGCACACCTATATTCTTGATGTAAAAGCTGTGTTTATAGGATGTTCTCTGCGAAATTTTTCATTCAACATGTATCATTGTTTATCACCAAACATTGTGCAAAAACACTGGCAAATGATAATGATTTATACCTGCTAAGTTCTGTTTTAAGTAAGGGGTATATCAGAATACAAATATTAGTCGTATTAAAGACTGTCAACTAAAAAAACAAATGAAATGAAAAACTACTAAACACGGTTACTGTTGAAAGGTTAGTAGTGACCTATCACTCATTCTAGTTTGTCATATTTTCTAGCACTTGTATATAATTTGTCCGAGACATGGATGCGAGAGTTAACCTGGAGGCATGGCTAAGAGAGAGAGAGAGTTAGCTTGGAGATGATGGAGGAAGTGGTAGAGATTATAGGCACCTGTATTAGGATACTCTTCCTACAGCTTCCCAAAAACTTGGACTATGGATTTAACGTGTAAATGTTGTAAATACTGATGATACTTTTACGAAGAAGAGGGCGATTTTTTTACATATATTATCATCATCCTCATTATCAGCAGCATCATCAGCATCATCGTATGAATCTGCCGTGAAAATTAAACGCTGTCAAGACACGAGACATTTGTTAGTTAAGTGTGATACACATACGGAAAATACATCAACAAAGAAGTGAAGCCGTAAA
>JAUTXX010521770.1:0-11384 GCA_032273605.1 Panulirus laevicauda | reverse complement strand
TGGCGGAGTGGGGTCTGAAATTATGTACTAAAGAATAAAGAATAAAGAATATCTGGGACAAGTGAAGGCAACAAGAAGCAGGAAACCAAATTGGATATATAGGGATAGGTGAAAAAGATTTTGGGTTATCAGAGCCAGAACATGCAGGAGGGTGAAAGCATGCAGCTTGTTCCCTAAGAAGGGATTGTGACAACAGAAGGGATAATGTTGGCTCCCGAGGCCTTCTCATAGAATTCTGAAGCTTATATCCTGTCTGATAGTAATCATATTGAGACCTTATTCTACTCTGTCCCATTCTCATTATTTTGATATTTGCTTGGGTTAACTTCCATTATCATACCAACTTTGGAGTCTGTTTAGGTCTTGTAAGCTGATTCACTCCTCACTTTTCACATCCCTATCGACTCTTGCATCCTCTGCAAACATATTCAAGCAAGTCATTTACATAAATCAGTGAAAGTCCCAGAACAGAACCCTGTGGCATGCCACTAGTCATACTGATTCATTTGGAGTGGGCACCTCTGACGTGTCTGTTTCCAGTAAAATCATCTTCCTTTCATAGGATGGTGAACTGACTTCCTAATCACCCTTCTATGCAGTAGTGTCAAATGCTTTCTGTCAATCCAAGTACAAACAATCCATCCAGCCTTCTCTTTTATCCATGACAGAGCTCACTTTCTTGTTGAAATTTAAGAGAATTGTTACACATGACCTTTCTATAAAACCGTGCTGTAGAAAATCAACCATTTGCTTTCCTTTTTCTGGAACCATACAGACTAGACTCATCAGAGAGGCTGGTCTGTAGTTCAGTGTCTCCTTCCTGTGTCATTTCATATAGAGATATGGCATTAGCCTGTTTCCATTCTATTGGCACAGCCTATCTCTAGGCACATCTTGAACAGTATTTCTAGATTTGTCTTGCATATCTGTACATATGGTGAAACTTTGTTGGAACTGTGGGCCTTGTATGGGTCAGAGCCTTTAAGTATGCTTGTCTTTTATAGATATCTTCTTAATGTTTTCTAAAACCTCCTCTCCATTCTATATCATTGGTTTTGTATCTTTAGTGCCTTCTTCCGTGAAAACACTTTTGAACCTGTTATTCAGTTACTCACATATCCATACGTCATCCTCAACAGTCCTACCCTCTGAATCCCATATCCTGATTAGCTGCCCTTTAACTGACAACTGACCCCTGATGAATTTATGGAAAGTTTTAAAGTTTTACATTTTCTCTTGCCTTATCCATATTTTTTCAAACTTTCATTGTTCCTCCTTTCTTATCTTGGTGTACTCCTTCTATGCTTTCTTATAATTTGCAAATGCTGGCTGGCTGGAATACCATCAATATCTCCATCATTGTACATCTGGAAGCTCTTTTGCTTTTTGACATCTTTTATTAAACCAATATTTCCTCTTTCTTACTAGACCCTAACAAGTCCTTACTAAGGTTAGAGGTACCCACACTCTTACTTCTTCACATTAAATTACACAGAACCTCTCTCCACAAAACCTTGGTTAATAATTTCCAGTTCTCAATCAATGTTAACAAAGTTGTTGAGGGTTGCATAGATTCCCTGATTAAATCTCCTCTTCACATCTTGTCTCACCTATGCACCTTTAGTATCCTCATTTATCACATAATTAAACTTCATTACATGATCACTTTTCCATTTGGCGTACCATATATAATATCCTCAATATCCATGCTAGTATGTGTGAAGGTAAGATCTACTAATGATGGGTGTAGCAGTCCCTCTCATCGTAGCATGCTCAGAGACATGCTGGCATAGAAAATTTTCCAGGTTACACTCTAAAGAAGTCTCCATAATTCCCTGTTACCTTGAGAATTTAAACTACCCCAGTGTATCTCACTGTAATGGAAATCCACTATTATCAGTACTTTACCATTTCTATAAGGTGATTGTCTTATTGCTTCATACCATCATGCATGTTCCTTCATTGTTAGCATTGTAGTGTGTTCTGGATGCTTAAATTCCTTTTGGATAATTATATGATAATAACATCACTCTTTTACTTCATCCTAACAGTTACTCATCCCATTATTATGTATTACATATCTGTTCTGAAAAGAACAGGTGAGAATTTATTTCTATAGTAAGTTTTGTTTCTATGACTTCAAGAGTATCAGAAGCACTTTCCCTTATATGATCCTTGAATTCCAGCTCTTCCCTATCAACTACTAATCCATCAGTATTTGCCCACATTACTTTTACCATCTCCTAACATTCCTATCCTCTCTGTAGTGATGTTGGGCTGTTTCATCACTTGCCTCACTTGGTGTTTCCAATTTTATGCCTTCAGACTTTTCTTTTACTTTTCTCCCTCACTTCCTTTGGTCTCTCATTTTTAAAGAATACCCTGCTGAATTCTTCCTTGTTTTTGAATTTTTTGAAGTACCTCCTAGCTAGTTGACTCTGTTGTCAAATGTAACCATAACAAGCTGTCCCCTAATATGTTGATTATAACGACCAATTCTTCTCATTTCTTTGGTAATACATACTATGTCAGACAATTTTACAGCTTCCAGTAACCTTTCAATAAGCATTTCTTCTTTCATTCCTGTGTCTTTGCTGTCAGAAGAGTGATGTTTTAAAGCAAAATAATTGGCGAGTTGCATTTATCAACCTCATGGTTTATTGATCTTTCTAATTTTGATGCTACCCACTTTCCAGCTAGATCCTTTAGTGTTGCACTGTCATTTTTTTTTTTTTTTGAAAAGCACCAGTCTTGTATGTTTTGCACTTTCCTAAATCTTTCATCAACTAAGCCAAACATGTTTCTGATTGTTTCATCTCTAACACTGCACATTGCTCTTTCTACATTTTAATTCAATTTGTCTTCCTGTGTTAGTATGGTCCTAGGTCATAGTTTGTTTCAGTCCATCATTCTTCAGACTTGCACCTCTCTTCCCACTGTTGCCAACAGATTTATTGTTTCCTTGTTTTCTATTAGCTGATCAGCTTTTAGGACGTCATGAAAAAAAAAATCAGACCTTATTTGCTTCTTAAGGAATTTCCCTTTTTTATCCCCTTTATGCACCAACAATAAACCTGAACTTTTGTTCATATCCTAAGTCTATATTTCTTTCCTCTTTCGTATTATATCTTTAATGGTATTGAGCATGATCCCTAAGCTTCCAAACGTGTATCTCTAACAGTGGTAACTTCTAGTTCTCTTTTGAAGCTATTTCAAACTGTCCCTCTAAACTGCTGACTACTGGCTTTTCCCTGCTTGGTGTCAAGGAGGGTATGTAAGGAAGCACAACACACCGGATATTTCATGTGATGCTAAAACATTAATTTGTAACATAAAATTTGTTGAAATTCATTAACTGGTCTTATTTTAGTATGTACACATTTGAGTGGCACCTCTGAAACTTATGCATATTATCTAATCTCTTATTTTCAGAATGCTGTCATCTACATTATTAATTAGGTGACCGAAGACATTTATGTAGCGCTTTGTTTGAAATTGCCTTGTGAAGGTACACATATTTGCATTGTTTGTAATTATGTAAAGTTCCAGATACCCTAAAAGTGTTTTTCAATTTTGTACTGTTCAGAAGTAAATCTGATTTTTAATGAATGATCATTTCTATCCTTCACTTTTCAGTCTGCCACATTATAAATTGTTTTGCAATTATCAATGGCTTTACCACAGTTAATGATATCAAAATTACCTGCAGAGTAGATTGTACTAATATGTAGTGAACACCATGTAATACAAACTCCAGAATACACCTTCAATATTTGGAATGCTGTAAGGGGTTAAAGGTGCCTAACATTGCATACCTAAGAGAAAAGTCACTTATACAGCTCAATTCATTACACATTACTTGCAGTGGACATTTTCACAAAGATGCCTACAGAAGTAGACCACTTCTACCCACACGTCTAATGCTAGATAATTTAGCATCACCTGAAGAATCAACACATTTTTCTTGGTTAGATTACACTAGGTTGATTAGTTTTGGTTGAATTAGGATTTGGTGGGTTAGATTAGAGTACAAACCTAACATAATTTTGCCCAGCCTAGCTCACAGCTCAGCAGTGGACAGCTCAGTCCACAAACCAGTCCATATACAACAACCCAACCCAGCCACATCCCACAACCCAACCCAGCCACATCCCACAGCCCCAAGACCAGCCCATGGCCAAGTCCAGCCCAGCCCACAGCCCCAAGCCCAGTCCACAACCCAGCCTACAGCCACAATCTGGCCTAGCCCAGTCCAAAACCCAGCCTACAGCCACAATCCAGCCCAGCCCAGCTCAGCCCAATACACAGCCTAGTAGAGAGCCAACCCACAGTCTAACTCAGGCCACAACTCACTGTTCAGCTGAGCTCAGCCTAAATGTTTATCATGCCCAGAGCCATCAGGCCAGCCCACAGCCCTCAGCCTAACCCAGTCTACAGCCACCAACCAAGCCCATCCTACAGACTCCAGTCCCACCCCCCAGCCTTCAGGCCAAGCAAGCCCAAAGACGAGCTCAGCCCAAATCCTAAAACCCAGCTTACAATCCATCTCAACTGTATCCGCACATAGCCTAGCCAAGCACAATTCAGTCCAACCCTCAGTCCAGCCCATCCCAACTCAGTTCACAACCAAGTTTATATTGCAGTCTAGCCAAAAGTGTAAAGATCAATTTACCCTATCCTAGACCATAGCCTAGGGCAGCCCCAGAACACTCCACAGTCCATCTCACAGTACAGTCTAGCCCAAAGCCACAGACCAGCCCAAAACCTAAGTACCAGCTCAGCCTATAGCCCACATTTAAGCCTATCCTAGACCATATCCTAGACCTGAAATCATCATAAACAATAACAACAATAATATGCTTAAAACTGAACCACAGTTGTTGCAGTATCTTCATACACATCATCCACAATATGACATGTATCAGAGCAACTCTCTTCTTGAATACAGTGGACCTCTTTATCCAGACCAGCAACAGCCCCTGCCACAACAGCCTCCTGGCACTCCTACACACATCACAATATGTGCTGATGTGCACCAGAAGCTGCTCCTAGGGAGCCTCATCAACTGCCTTATCAGCAGATGCATCCACAGCAGGATCATTAGCCCATACCGACCCAAGGCTCAGCCCACAGAACAGACCATAGCCCAGCTCACAGTACAGTCTAGCCCAAAGCCATAGACCAACCCAAAACTTAAATACCAGCTCAGCCCATAGCCCACACTTAAGCTTATCCTGGACCATATCTTAGGACAGCCCAAAACTCAACCCACAGCCCAACCCAGCCTAAAGCTCAGCCCACATCCAAATGCAGCCCAGTTCAGTGCACATCCCAAAGCCCAGCTTAGTACAGCCCATGGCCCAAACCACACAGGATAGCCCAATCCACAGCTTAGCAGTCCAGCCCAGACCATAAACCACAGCCTATAGCCCACTGTTTAGTCCAGCCCACACAACCCACAGCTCAGCCAAGCCTAGTCCGACCCAGCCAAGACCACAGCCAAGCGCAACTCAGCCCAGCACACAGGACCCACTTCAGTCCACAGCCACCAGCTCAGCCCAGCCCAAACCTTAAAGCCCAGATCAGCATATAGCCCACAGCCTTCAGCCATGCCCAGCCCAGCGCAGTTCACAGTCCAGCCTGAAGCCTAGTCCATTCAGCATAAAGCCCAACTCAACATAGTCCACAGCTCAACTGTCAAAGCCCAGCCCACAGCCTAACATCAACCCAGCCTATAGCCCTCATTCCAGCTACTCGTGCCAGCCCACAGCGCAGTCCAGAACACAGCCCTCAGCCCAGCCCAAAGCCCTCAGGCCAGCCCAGACCACAACCTAGTCCATTCCAGCCCAAATGCTAAAGCACCACTCAATCCACAGCTCAGCCCAAAACCCAGCCCAGCTCCAACCACAGCCAAACCCAGACCACTGCCAATTGAAGCCTAGCCCTCACCCAACTCAGCCCATAGCCACTATCCCTGCTCAGTCCACAGCCTAGTCCGACTCAACACCCAGCCCAGCTCACAGGCCCCAGCCCACAGACCAGCTCATAGCCCAATCCACTGCCAAGGGCAGCCTAACCCTCAGACTAGCACAGCTCACAGCTCAGTACAAAGCCCACAAAACACCCCATCGCTCAGCTCACAGCCCAGCTCAGTTCACAGCCCATCTCAAAATCTACTGGCCAGCCCAATCTAATTCACAGACCAGCTCAGTTTATAGCCCACAGCTTAATCCAGCCCATAGCCAAGCATAACCTAGCCCACAGCCTCGCTCACAGCCAAGCCAAGCCCACAGCTAAGCTCTAGCCTAATCCACAGCTCAGTCCACAGTTCATAGTTCAGGTGACAAACTAGCCCAGTCTACAGCCCACAGCCCAGCCAACAGTCTGCAGCCAAGCCCAGACCACAGCTTAGCCCAGTTTAACCCACAGCCCATCCTACAGCTCAGCCCAGCTCACGGACCGGCCAAGACTACAACTGAGCAGCCCAGCCCATAGCCCACATCCCCAGTTCGGCCTAAAACTCCCAGCCCAGCCCACAGACCCCAACCCAGCTAGCCCAACTCAGCTCAGCTCCACCTCAGCCTACAGTCCAGCTAAGTTGCCAGCCCAGTGAATTGTTCCCAGCCCCCAGTGCAGCCCAGCCCACCTAACCCACAGTTCATAGCCCAGCCCACAGGCCAGATCACAATCTATAGTCCAGACCAGCCGGGGCTTAGCTCACTGCTCAGTTGGGTACAGCCCACAAACACCAGCCTAATTCAGCCCAAAGCCCAGCTCAGGCCTTACCTCACAACCCAGCCCAGTCTACCCTAGCCCAGCTCAGCCCAGTCCAACACTGCCCAGCCCAGTCTGCAGCCCCTAGCCTAGCCCAGCCCACAATCCAGCTTATGCCACACTTTACAGCCCAGCCCAGCCTAGCCTATCCAATCCCATAGCCCACAGCCCAGACTAGGCCACAGCCCACATCCTAGCCCAAAGGTCTGCCCAATTCAGCTGACAGCTCAGCCCAGTCACACCAACTTAGCCCACAACACCCAACCCAGCCCACAGTACTCACTCCTGCCAAGCCCATAGCCCTTAGCTCAGTCCACATCCAGCCAAGAGCCCCCAGCCCACATCCCACAGCCTTCAGCACATCCAACTGTTCCCAGCCCACTGCTCATCCTAGGCCAAGCTAATCCACAACCCGTCCCAGCCTAACTCACAGCCCAGCCAACTGTTGACAGCCTACATCCAAACCCATCCCATAAACCAGCCAAGCTTACGGCCAAACCTAGCTCACAGCCCAGTTCAGCCCACAATTCCCAACCCACCCCAGCCAGTCCCAGCCCATAAACACCAACCCAATTCAGCCCACAGTCTAGCCCAGCCCACAATGCCCAGCTCAATCAAGCCAGTCCCAGCCCATAGCCACCACTCCTGCACAGCCTCTAGCCCAGACCACATTCTGCAGTCTAGTGCAGGCCACACATCACAACCCAGCCACATCTCGCTGCTCAAGCCACAGCTGAGCCAACTCAGGCCATAGCCCAGCCCAAGCCTACAGTTCCCACCTGAGCCCACAATTTTGAGCCTTCCACAGTCCAACCCCAAGACCAGCCTAAGCCTCAGGCCAACCTACAGCCCAGCCTAGCCCACAGCCTGTTCCAGTCTAACCTACAATCCAGCCTACAGTCCATAACCCAGCCTAGCCTACCCTACATCCCAGCCCATAGTGCCCAACCTAGCACACGTGAAGTGCACTCAAGCTCCAGTCTAACCTAGCCCTCATCCCATTCCAGAGCCCTCATCAAAGCCAATTCTCCCCTGCCCACAGCTCAGTCCAGCTCAATCTACAGCTCATTGCAGCTTAAATCATTGCCCATATCCCAACCACAAACTAAAGCCCATCCTAGCCTACGGACCCTAGCTCACGGCCCTTTCTACCCTACAGGCCCCCAGTCAAGTCCAGCCGACATCCCCAGCACAGGCAACTGTCTACAACCCTGCCTAGGGCACAGCCGTCAGCCCAGCCCACAGGCCCAAGCCCAGCCTACAGTCTATAGCTCAGCCCAGCCCATCACACAGCCTAGCCCACCCACAATCTAGCTCAGCTAAACTGCTTAGTCTAGCCCATAACCCAACCTACAGCTCAGCCCAGCTGTTTAGCCCAAGCACAGCCACAGCCTGGTCCATCTTACATGCAAGCCCAGCTTAGCCCTCAGCACAGCCCGACCTGAAGCCCTAACACAGACCAGTCCATTCCGCAGCATCTAGTTCAGTCAACAGCCCAGCCCCCAGCCTAGCCCACCCCAGCAAAAGGGCCCAATCTAGCACACCCCATAGTCCAGCCCAGCTAAACCCATCTCAGTCCCCAGTAGAACCCACAGTTCATAGCCCAGCTCAACCAACTCACATCTCAGTCCAGTTCACAGACTAGCCTAGCCCACAATCCACGCGTCATAGTCCAGCTCAGCCCACAACTGACAACACAGTCTCTAGCCCACAGTCTTTAGCCTAGCTAACAGCCGACAGCTCAGTCCGGACACCACAACCAAACTTGGCCAAAGCCCAACCCTCAACCTATATTCCAGCTCAACCTACAGCCCAGTCCATCCCACAGCATTGCCTTGCCCCTAGTTCACAGCACAGCCCACCCCAGCTAAACAGCCCTTAGCCCAACTCAAACCCCAGCCCCTCCCATAATCCCCAGCACAGCCCACATCCCAGTCCAGTCCACAGCCTAGCCCAGCTCACAGCTGATAGCCCAATAGGACCCACAACTTGACAGCACAACCAGACAAACAGGCCAGTACAACTCTACTGTTCAGTCCAGCACAGACCAGCCTTGCCTAGCCAACAGCTCAAAGGCCAGCCCTCAAACCATAACACAGTTCAAACCACAGCCTAACCCAGCCCCAACCTAGCCCACAGCCATACCCAGAGTCCATCTTGGATCACAATTCACAGTTCACCACAGCCAAACAGCAGTCTAGCCCTTAGCTCATTCAGCCCACAACACCTTAACCAACCGACAGCTCAACCCAGCGCACCCTAACCCACAGTCAGCCCATAGCCCAGCTCACAGCTTAGCTCAACCAATAGCCCAGCCCAACCCAAAATTGCCAGCCCAGCTCAATCTCTAGCCTAGCCTACAATCCACAGCCAGGCCCAAAGCCCCCCAACTCAGTTCACAACCCACAACCCAATCCAACCTAACTAACAGTACACAGCCCAGACTAGCCCAAATCTTAGCCACAACTAACAACCCAACTAAACAGCCCAGTCTAGCTCACAGTCTAATCGAAGTCACAGTCCACTGCTCATCGCAACTCAGCTCACAGACCACATCCCAGACTAGCCCACAGGCTCCAGTCCAGCCCAGCCCACAGTTCCCAGGACAGCTCACAGCCCAGCAGACATTCCAGAGCTCCTAGCCTAGCCTAGCCCAGCTCACACGCCAAACCCCACTGCCTAGCCTAGTCAACATCCAGCCTAGCCCATCCCACAATCCACAGTGCAGACCACAGTCCAGTCCGACCCACTGCTCAGCCCAACCCACAATCCAAAGTGCAGGCCACAGTCCAGTTCGACCCACTGCTCAGCCCATCCCAGGTAAACAGCCCACAGCCCAGTCCAAGTTACAGCCCATAGCTTAGCCAACAGCCCACAGCTCAGCTAGACCACAGCCCAGTCCAAGTTACAGCCCCCTTTGCTCAGCCAATAGCTCACAACTCAGCTAGACCACAGCCCCCAGTGCAGCCCAGCAAGCTCAGCTCACAGCTTAGCCCACAACCTGTAGTCCACAGCCCAGCTCAGCCTAGCCCAGGACAACTGCCCCAGCCAAGCACACAGCACACAGTTCATAGTCCAGCCCACCCACTGCCCACACCCAATGCACTACTCGCAACCTGGCGCAGCCCAGTCTATCACACAGCCTAACGCAGCCCACAGCCTAGCTCAGCTCATTCCACTTCAGCCTAACATCCTAGCCCAGCCCAGCCTGTCCCATAGCCCAACCCAGCCTGGAGCCCACAGCCTCTAGCCCAGTCCATATGGAGCCCTCATCCCAATCAACTTTCCCCAGCAGCCCACCCTAAACCCACAGTCCAACCCATGACCTAAACCACACAACAGCCTAGCCTACATCCAACCGAGCCCAATGCCCTGAGCTCAGCCCAGTCTATGCCAAGCCCAGCCTAAAGCCTCTAGTTCGGTCCACACACCACAGGCCCAAGCCTATAGCCCTTAACCCAACCAACTGTCTCAAGTACAGCCTACCCTAACCTAAAGTCCAGTCTAGCCCACACCACCCTGCCCATGCCACAGACTACATTACATCCCACAATCCCAGCCTTGCCCAGTCCAGCCCACAACCCATAAATCAGCTCAACCCACAACCCAATCCAATTGACAGCTTAGCCCAGCCTACAGCCCCAGTTCAGCCCAAAGTCCACAATCAGTAGCCCACATCTCAGCACAACCCAAATAAACAGTCCAGTCTATCCCACATCCCAGTCCAAGTCACAGCCCCTGTTCCAGCCTGTACTCCTCAGTCCAGCCTACAGCCCAAAACCCATAGCCCAGCTCATCTCACAGCCCAATCCAGTCCACATTGGCCTGGCTTAGCCCACAGCTCAGCACAATCCAGCTAAACATCCCAATCTATCCCACAACCTGGGCCATTGCTCTCCAGCTCCCAGCCCCAAGACTAGACCAGCCCTCAGCTCCAGCACAGCCCAACCAACTATTCCCAGCCCAGTCCACCATAACCCACAGCTCACCACCCAGCTCAGCCCAACCATAACTCACAGCACAACCCAACAGCCCAGTATAGCTCTCAGTCCATCCCAGAGTGCAGCCAGAAGCTTCAGCCTAGCCTAAAAGCCACAGCCCTTGTCGCAGCCCAGCCTACAACCCATAGCCAAGCTTAGTATACAGCCCATAGTCTGGCCCAGCCTACAGCTAGAAACCCAGCTCAGCTCAAAGCACAAAACAGCCAAACAGCCCAGTTTAACCCTCAACTCATTTCACAGCTCACTTCTCAGCCTGGCCCAGCCCACAGTCCTCAGGCTACAGCACCCATTCTAGTCCACAGCCTCTTGCTTAGTGAACAGTCCCCTCAGCCAGGCCCAAATCCCAGCACAGCCCACCTTAACCCACAGCCCATAAGCCAGACCACTGCATACCCTAACAGCCTAGCCCCGAGCCTAACAATAGTTCAGCCCAGCCCAGTCCACAAACCCCATCCCAGTTCAGTCTACCTTTTCCAGTCCAGCCCATAGACTTAGCCCAGCCCAAAGCCCCTTAGCTCATCTCATAGTCCCCATTTATATAGCCTACAAGTCAAATTAAACCATGAACTGCATAACATATTCAAATGGATAACAGCAAATAAACTAACA
>JAUTXX010521759.1:0-11386 GCA_032273605.1 Panulirus laevicauda | reverse complement strand
ACACACACACACACACACACACACGCACACACACACACACACACACACACACACACACACACACACACACACACACTCACACGTCTGTTAGTACCTTAGGTGTATTTTGCTTGCCCCAATGACGTGTTATGTAATGCAGTTTCTGTGCCTTCCTCAATGATGTAAGTTTCTTAACCCTGCAACCATCATGATGTGCAATAAACACGAGAGTGACGTGCATAAGGAGGGGTTTTATAGACTTGTGTTACTTCCCGTGTTGCAGGAACAAATCTTTTCTGTAAACGAAACCTAAGAACAGTTTCAGAACGGGCGATCAATGATGAAATCTGAGACAAGACGGGAGGGTAGGTGGTGTGAGAGGTTAGGTGCTTCTTAGGTGAAGTTAACCTCTGTGTGAACCAGGTGCTGGGAGGTGAGGGAAGAGTGGTCAACCCTCAGTGAGAGGACTCAACTGCCAGATGGTGAGGGGAGAGTGGTCAACCCCAGTGAGGGGCCCAGCTGGAGGACTTGATGATAAAGTGAGCTTCCTCCAAGCTCACTTTATCATCCTGAGCGACACCGGAAAGCTTGGTGAAGTGAACAACCTGCAGGAGGCTGGCTTCTGGCCAGAGGGCAGGTCAGGTCAGGGCTGGAGGCCATGCTGACGACGTGCATGTCTTGGTTTGGTTGATGGTGACGTGGTTGGCGGTGGTTCAGGTCAGGAGGCTGTTAAGAGTCTTTAGGAGATGGTAGACGAGATGGTTACTTAGTGTCAACGGTGGTGACGTGGTTGGTGGTAGTTCAGGTCATGAGGTTGTTAAGTCTTTGGGAGAAGGTAGACGAGATGGTTACTTAGTGTCACCGTTGACACCACTGCTATATATATATACAATCTTTAACACTGCATTTCTTGATGTATATGTGTGAAGGAAACATGTGGTATTGTAGCGGCTGGTTGTTGTGGTGAGGCAGCGAGTGGTAGTGTGGTAGCGTTTGTTGGTTGTAGCAGTGTGGTAGTGGGTGGTGGTGTGGTAGCGGTTGTTAGTTGTAGTAGTGTGTTAGTGAGTGGTAATGTGGGAGTGGTTAGTTGTTGTAGTGTGGCAGTGAGTGGTAATGTGGCAGTGGATGGTTGTAGAAATGTGGTAATGGGTGGTGGTGTGGTGGCGTTTGTTGGTTGTAGTAGTGTGGTAATGGGTGGTGATGTGGTAGCGGTTGTTAGTTGTAGTAGTGTGGTAGTGGTTAGTTGTAGTAGTGTGGTAGTGGTTAGTTGTAGTAGTGTGGTAGTGGTTAGTTGTAGCAGTGTGGTAGTGGTTAGTTGTAGTAGTGTGGAAGTGGTTGGTTGGAGATAATTAAGAACAAGTGGGTAAGATGGACGAGGTTGTTGGATATGGATCTTGTTACAATGTTGGGCGGCGGGAGAAGGTCTATCTTGAGGACGGTTGTCGACCTGGCAGTAGGGTGAGGCGGCTCTCGACCTAGCAGTAGGGTGGTTCATGGTATGCGGCCCACAGTGGATGAGAGCCGGACATCACAAGGCACAATGGTGGAGAACTGGGTGGATGAGATAAACAACTTCTTGAGGAACATAATGTGTAACGCCCAGATACACCGTGACTGTGATGTGTCGTTAGGCTCGGCAGAGACGGGGGAAGGAAGCACAGACATGAGCAGGTGTAACACAGTGTGTCATAAGACCACAGGAACTTGATGTACAATGTGAAGGTGTGGAGGGCACAAAAGCCAAGAAATATTTGAAAGACAAAAGAATGTGATGAGGGGATACAGTAAAATTTGGGGACAGGGACAGAGAAAAATATGAAAAAGAAAATATGCGGAAAAGACCAAAGACCATTGGAAATTATTTTATGGAACATGAGAAGAACAAGCCTCCATGTGAATAACAAGAACCTACATGGATCGTACGTTACCTTAGTGGAAAGGACCAAACCTTGCGTGGCAGAGGCGTCTTCTCTACATGTACTGGGCTCTCCTCTGGTGTGTCACAGGGCTCGGTCCCGGGACCATTGCTCTTCTTGGTCTGTGTATGACTTGCCAGAATGACTGGACTCAGGCCTATACGGATGAGTCAGGTTATAAGGGAAGTAAAGATTGATGAGGATTGCGTCAACTTACGAGGGGTAACTTTCAATGGTGTGGTAATGTGGTGATGATGTGGTAATGTGGTGATGGTGTGGTAATGTAGTGATGGTTAAAACACTGTGAAAGTTTGATGACTATATCTGTAAATAAATGGCTTTGGTCTGGTAAATGTAGAAGAGATAGTAGTGGTGGTAGTGGTGGTGAAGATTGTGGCAGTGGTGTTGGTGGTAGTGGCGGTGGTGGTGGTGGTGGTGATGATTGTGGTAGTGGTGGTGGTGGTGATTGTGGTAGTGGTGTTGGTGGTAGCGGTGGTGGTTGTGATTGTGGTAGTGGTGTTGGTGGTAGTGGTGGTGGTGGTGGTGGTGTGGGAGGGAGAAGCCCAGCTGTGTCGGTGGTGAGGCAGTGAACTGATCTTTGAACTAAGAAACCTGACACTCTCACCCTGGGGTCATGCCCTCTCCTCCGCTACTCTCCATGTCCCGTCCCTCCTGCTACTCTCCTTGTCCCGCTCCTCTCACTTGTACCCCGTTACTCTCCCTACCTCCTTCCTCTCCCCTGTTTCTTTCCCTGCTCCATTTCCCTGTCACTCTCTCTGTCCCACTCATCTCACTGTACCCCTCCCTGACCACCTTCTCTCATTTGCTACTCTCTCTCTCTCTCTCTCTCTCTCTCTCTCTCTCTCTCTCTCTCCCTCTCTGTGTGTGTGTGTGTGTGTGTGTGTGTGTGTGTGTGTGTGTGTGTGTGTGTGTGACACCCTCTTGTGTAAAAACAGGAGCACTAACAGCTCGGCCACCAGTACCCATAATGGAGAAGTGGTTATTTGATTACCAGTAATGGAACCTCCTTCATCCCGCTGCCTGTGTATGTAAGAGTCTTCTCAGCTCTGGACATGTAGCGCCATTATTCGTATAACCAATCCTTAACTTCATCAGATTCGAGCCATTTCTCTCACGTCTTGCCACTGTAAATCACTAAAGTGTATCATCCTCAATGGCTTTATGCAAATCATCTCACCTCACCCAACCACTCACTTCTGGTTCCGTGCCAGGTAGTACATACCACTCACTTCTGGTTCCGTGCCAGGTAGTACATACCACTCACTTCTGGTTCCGTGCTAGGTTGTACATATCGTTGATTTATCGAATATTTTTCTCACCTGCAAAAGAATACATGTGCAGTCTTCATAGAACTCAAATCTACCTTTGATATAATGACTAGGGATAGTATTCTTGAACAACTTTCAGAACTTGGCTTCAGGGATCAGATGGATCAGGGGCACCTCTCCAACCGCCACTCCTGCTCAGACGAGCTCTCAGCGACTCCTCTCCTTTAACCCTCGGGGACTCCACAGGGAGAGGTCCTCAGCCCGACAACGTTCAGTGTTTTCATGCACAAACTTCTCACCAACCTTGGCCTTACTGCTGGTGCTACTGTAGTGTGATGCGACCATGACATCTGTTTTAGCACCTCCTGGCCTGAGTGACTTCAAGTCCTCCTTGATCGGTTCACAAACTCCGCCATTATGGGGGCTGAGGGCTACCTAAATCAGGTGGTAGGGGTAGGAACCTAAAGTCACCTACATCAGGTGGTGGGACATGCGATCTCTAACATTAGGCTGTGGGGTTCTGAGGTCACCTATAACGATGATGGAAACCTTAGAACACCTACATCAGGTGAAAAGGGTGTTAAGATCCAAGAGTTACCTTGAATGGGTTGTGGGGAACAGGGGTAATCTAGTATATTAGGTGGTAAGACCCATGACCTGCTATGATAGGAGGTGGGTACCTGCAGCAGCCTATTGAGGCCTGGGGTAATCTATGTCAGGAAGAGGGGACTTGGTGGTGGGGACTTAGGATCGCTTACAGCAGGTAGTGGGGACTTGGGATCACTTACAACAGGTGGTGGGGCTTTGGGATTACCTAAAGAGGGAGTCAGGGGCCAGGGTTTCACCTGTGGTAGGGCAGGGGACAAGGCCACCTACGGCAGTAACTTGAGCGTCGCCAGATTTCCTCCTGCCCCGGCAACTTCCTGGCTCACGGAGACCTGATTCCTGGCGCCGCCTCCTTAACCCGTTCTCATCCTAAAGCATCCCAAGCCATACTGGACCGCCATGAGCTCCCCCAGACCCTGATTAACCCGCCTTGACCTTTCTGAAACATCCCGAGCCATAGTGAACCAACCCAAACCCTCGCAAATCCTTTTTAGTCGTCCTTGGCTTCCTAAAGTATTTCATATCATATTGGACCGTTGTGAACTCTCTCGAACCTTTATTAACTTTCTTTGACCCTCCTGAAGCATTCCAATCAGTACCGGGATATTGTTAATCCTCCCAGTCTATATACCCTCCTTCTCTACCATTTAGAATATCTTTCTAAGCCTTGGTTAAGTTTAGGATATCTCCCTGATCACTCCTTCACTCACTGACTTTTCTCAACCAATCTGGCAAATCCTGGATCTTCTACATTCGTAATTCGAATTTTGCCGAAATGTTTTTAAGGCTCTCTTCATCCCTATGAACACATTAGAATTCTTATTGGACTCTTTATGCTCTCTGATCCCACCCATTATGGGATTTCCTGAACTTTTTCCCCTGTACCTACTCAGGTTTTACAGGTTGTTTCTGTTTTTCCTTTAACTGTTCCAAGGCCTTTCGAACATTTCACAAGCATTTCAGTTTTATAGATTCTTGTCATTGCTTTGAAAGACAAGTGGACTCAGCTAGAACACAGTTGAACTCTTCTCAACCATTCTATAATCTTATAAACACTATTTAACTCTTTTTATTTCTCTGGACCCCTGACTCCCTTGAGCTTCTCGGGTACTCTTACATTGTCTGTAGGATATTAATCTCCTCCTGGACACTCCTGTGTCTTCCGATTCCCCCAGATCCTCCTGGGTTCCCCCCCAGCCTCCTAGTTTCTTCAGAATCTCCTCTGTTTCTCTGAGCCTCTTGGGTTGTCCTGAGCCTCCTCAATCCTTCCGAGCTTCCTGGATTCTCCTGAGCCTCCTGGACCTTCCGGATTCTTTTTAACTTTTAGTATCAGCTTTCTTAAATCAAACTGAACTTCTCTGGACTTTTCCAGTTCTGTGAAACATTTGTAAATCTTCATGAATATCCTGGATCTTCTTGTTTCCCCCGAGCACTCTTGGTATTTATAACGACTTGTGGAGTCCAGTGAATCTCCCGGATATCTCTAGAACTTTCATGCCTCCCTTGACTCCCCCTGAACCTCTCTTGTTATATGTTGTCTCTTCCACACCCGCTTGGCTCCAATGCGTGTTCATCATATCCTTTTGCTCATTGTTCTGGACGATAGATTATATATGTGGGACTCTTACACTTCCTAAGACCTGCGCTAAATTATTCTTGAACTATCTATGTCTCTGAATCGCTGTGAACTCCTTGGCCACCGCTTTGTTCTGCAACGGATGAACATAAACTAGGACACTATCTTAGCAAATGTCCAAATATCAGTGATTTCAGACTTCAAGGCCTTAACCCTACCTGGTGTTCTAATTCCTTCGAACCCATATACTAAGTACACCGGAGACCCTCGTGACCTATTCCAGTCTTGCCACCTGCTGAGCTTCTCACACACCAGAAATGTACAGGTCAGGTGACACGTGTGGCACCAGGTGGTAGATGTTGGTTGTTGTGGTGATCATGGTGAGGTATACCACCTGCACTGTGTCGCGTACTGAGTAGTGTGTGGTGGTGGTATGGGTGGTGTAGTGTGGTGGTGGTGTGGGTGGTGTAGTGTGGTGATGGTGTAGGTGGTAAGGTGCAGTGATGGTGTGATGTGGTGGTGATGTGGGTAGTGTAATGTGGTGGTGGTGTAATGCGGTGGTGGTGTGGGCGGTGTTCTGTGGCGGTGGAGTAATGAGGTGATGTTATGAGTTGGTGGTTATAGGTAGTTTCTGATGGTGGGGGTGTGGATGGTGGTGGTGAAGGTTGGTGTGGGTGGTATGGATGGAGGTTTGTGTGGGTGTTGGTGGGGGTGACCATGGCCCTCCCCCACGTCACATAAGCCCTGCACTATCCTGTAACAGCCGTCTAGACATGTCTACAGCTCACATGTCGCCAACTGTGTGTACGTATGTTGCGAAGTGCACATGTATGTAATACCTTCTGTATGTATTGATAAACTTTGTGTACATATAAGCATTTCCGTTAGTGTCAAGTCTTGTGTATATGTGTATGTGTATGTGTATGTGTGTGTGTGTGTGTGTGTGTGTGTGTGTGACTACCTATGTAGTGTGCAACACCAGCGACATCTTGAACATTTGTTCAAGAGTCATGTTCAGTGAGTGTGTGTGCACGACACATCTTCAGCACATTTCATCAGGATCATGACGAGCCTTGTGTCCTGGTAACATCTAGGCCCATTCTCTTACCCTACAGTACCCAGAAGATCTCCTGCTTGTGTATAATAACCCAAAAGATTTCCTTCTTACCGTAATGCAATATCCAGAAGACCTATTTTATCTACAATACCCATAAGACCTTTTTACCCTACAATATTCAGATGATTTTCCACCTTGTTAAAATACCTTAAAAATCAGGTGTTATATCAAGCGACACCGAGGCTTCACGCATAATGAGAATGGCACGTCAGGTTTCCCGTAAACCATCCGAGTCAAGGGTTTGTAGCCGCATGAGGGGCGGTAATCCTAGTATAGCAAGCCCCAGGGACGACCTTATAACCTGGTAGGCTCGTGAGGTTTGACGAATTAGTTCAGATTCTTGTATCAGCCGCAGCCAGTCTCCTGTGTCACCCAGGATCCAGTGACCCGACCAGGATACTGATTGGAGGAGAGGCGATAAGGGAGAGGTTAGTGTTTAGCGACAGCAGATGATGAGCCATGTGTGCTGGGCAACAGGTGCGGGGGAGGGGTGGGACAGCCTTCTAAAACGCTGGGAAAATCGTTGGCTTATTAATTAATGAGAGACATTAACGAGGTGCTTCATTAGCTTTATTGATAGGTAATGTCAGAAGCAGGAGTCCCAGCCGTCCTGTTCCTCTCGCTGTTAACTTAATACAGGAAACAAATGAGAATTTTTACAACCTGTTTGAAAATATCTTAATTACATGAAAGATGAGGCCAGCTTCACACAGGTCAGGTTTCATGATCACACGGATGAAATCAAATAGATAATTATGGTCATGTATGATCTGAAGACATACATACATTACGTCTTGATACATATGTATGTAGGTAGGAGATAAGACCAGCATGTCTCGTACATGAGACACAGAAAACACTGATGCTATATTAAGGATTTCATAAATTGTGTAACAATATACCACTTAATGAGAGAAAGATGGACACACCACATTGGCCCCACTATCACAACATCCAGTACGTCATGGTCTACATCCATCACTTCTGGTTTACTTCATGATCTACATCCATTACTTCAGTGTAAACGTGTCAGGGATCCAGTAGTGTATGCATGTCAGGGATCACTGACCAACACCTGGGCATGAGGAATGAACAACTATCTATAGTGACACCTGACTGATGTGGGGAGGGGAAGCTGAGGGGGAGGGGTGGGGACGAGAGGCAGGGGGTGTAGAGTCGTGATAAAGGGTTAATTGCTGACGTAAGTGGCTGATGGTTGGTTAATGTGGGCAGGCTGAGGGCAGTAGGATAAAGGTAGGGCTAGGGGTAAGGATAATGGGTAAGGGTAGAACTAATGGACTAAGGGTAATGGTTGTAAGAAGAGAGAGGAAAATGATTACTTACCACAAGACCAGTCTCATAAGGTCTCTCATGGTCATCTCTTCCTATTTCTCATGTCTCACCAAACGTTTCTCACTACTGTTTCTCATTAATTTCCCCCACCAACGATATATTATGTGGTGTCTTTCACCAGTGGTATCTAACCAGTTGTTAACCCACACTTTTGTGTATTATCTTGCCTCACGTCTCTCCCACGACATATATCTCTGAATATCAAACAGTCATGAACTGTTTCACCAATCATCTTTCTCTCACTGTCCCTACACACGTCTCTCGCTGTCTCTTTGTAATGCATTTCCCATTAACAATTCCTTGCCCAAAATATTCAATAAAATTATCTCTCTCCAACTGCGTGTCAACAAGAACCCCCCACCCCCCACACACCCTCCCACCTCAACCAGTAAGTGGACTCACGACTCAGGATAATGTCTGCTGACTCCAAGAAAGATACTGTTATCAGTGTTGCTGTCAGCATCACTTGCTATCCAGTAACTGTACGTCTTGTATTTGATGTATCCTAGACCTCCCTTCCCCCACCCGCTGACGGGTGAGGAATCCCTTTGAGTTCCTGGGCAGCACTCGGGCTCACCTGTCACCCTCGTATGTCCATGTACTGTACCCACTGTACGTTTATACTGGCCTCCACTTACCCTAAGAAATGTGCCCTTCACCCATACTCTCACTGAAGTGCTGTGTCTATGTGTCTGGGCAAGACATACCTGGACAGCAAGAAACAAAATAGACCCGGTTGTCGTATTTGTCATTGCTCTTTAATCTCAAAACCAAGACGTGATCTGGAAGAAGAGTTTTCTCACAGCTACCACCATGTTCCTGTTTGGTCTACTGCCTTCCCAGATCTACAGACTTTATTACTTTCTTCATCTAAACTGCTGCCACGAGATCGTGACCTCCTATCCTCTGACGGAGGTCCTCTACTTACACGAATTCAACCTCGACCACAGGGAATGATTAGGATCTGCCGACACATTTTGTCGGGGATGAAGCCCTCACGTTCTCCATCTTATAATCTGGAGCCAATCATTGTTCACCATACCCATATTCCAGACCATCCCCACCACTCCTCCAATACTGTGCGTCTGTTGTATCACCTATGACCCTTCATGTAGCTACACAATCTCGCTCTCGTCTGCCTTATGTGACCTCACCCTCGTAATATTTGTTCTGCTGACTACACTAGACGTCAGCCATTACTGCCTCTGTTTGGGTGATATCTTTGCTTATGTTGACCATGCGAAGGTTATTGTATATTCCATCCCATCGTACTAACTTCTCTGTCTGAGGAACACTGGGTAACCTGTGGTTGTAGCCGTTCATGTATCGACACCTTTGGTCGCGTTTCCAAGATCCTTTCAAAATTTGTGTCCCTCAGGGATCCGCCCTGTCTTCTACACTTCCCCCTTATCTATCATGATTTCCTTTCTTCAACAGATGTGCTCTTACGCCGACGAGTCAACATTTCATTCCTACACTTCTTTCAAATCTGATTATTTTTTTCTTTCTTGATTTATGAAACGTCTCGTCACAGCTGCCTCTGTGAATTCAGATTTGGAGAGGATTTTCCCACTAGAGTAGATGCAAGTGTTGTGTTTCTTCCCTCCACCACCACCACCCTTCCACTACCCCCTCCACCACCACCACCAACTCTCCACTACTCCCTCCACCACCACCACCCCTCCACTACCCTCTCCACCACCATCTTCCCTCCAATACCCTCTCCACCACCACCCCTCCACTACCCCCTCCACCACCACCACCCCTCCACTACCCCCATCCCCACCTCCTACCGCTGCTAGCATCATACCTGCTATCGCTGTTGCAGGTAACTCCTTAGCCAGCCAGTACAATATCGACATCTCACACTGTGATGAGATGCACTGATTAAGTCTGACCAATATGGCGGTGTAATACTATTTTGCCTAAGAAGGTAATATGTTCTCTTGATCAGTGAGCGGGATAATTCCCTTTGTGAGTCAGCAGGTGATAAATCAAACTGTTATCAGTAGCAGGCGATAAAGTTAATGGGAAGGTAAACAAAAACTAATAATCTGGGCAGGGCTGGGCAGGGCAGGGCAGGGCTGGGCAGGGCAGGGCAGGGCAGGGCGGGGCAGGACTGGGCTGGGCAGGACATTAAGTGTGCTAACACGGTTGTAGATCCTTGATGGTAGATCTTCGTGGTTGATATGTATGGTAGATCCTTGGGGTAGATATGTATGGTACACCTTTAGCGGGTAGTGTTGGGTACACTTACAATGTGTCTAACTTCAGTAATGGTGAACACTGGGAGAGGGGTACGGAAATACGAGTAAGAATACATGCCTACTTTATTGGGTAAATACAGAAGTGGTGCAGCTGATAGAAGTGGTGCAAGGATGAAGCGAAGGTGAGGAGAGGTGTAGCAGGAGTCGAATGGTGCTCTTGCAGAAACAGGTGTAGAGGGCGTCTCACCAGAGAGGTGCGACGTTGCTTAGCTCTAGAGATGCAGCTAAAGAAAAGGTAGCGTGTCAAGGTCGCAGGCTTGTGCAGCACAAGGGAGGAGGAGATACTGAGGTCCTGTAGCTTGGTTGCCGGTGCAGCAGTTGGGGTCTGGAGTGTGAAAAGGATGTGTTGATTGCTGGGTTTGTGCTGCCGTGGTGGAAGCGTACAAAAGATCCTGCAGGAATCGCGACAGAGGACGGCGTTAAGAATGTTCCAAGAAGTCCATACTGAGGGAGGGAAAAGTCAGAATCAACTGGAGGGCTGCTGCTGACATTGGGAAGACTGAGGGGTTGTGTGCGGGATGGTGAGCCTTAAGTTACATGACAGAGACATTTAGAGGCATTAGAGGCGTATAATGAACCTACATGGTGAAGGAGACATGAATAGACTGTGAGACAGCACATCCTTATGCTATAATAACTCCGCTAAAATTTGTATATGTTTATAGCAGTAAAGAATACCAGGTTCCGCGGGGTGGATGTGCGGCAACACTCAACACATCACATCAGAAGAATCACGGACTTTGCCTTCATATAACTTTCATCATACGCTGGCCAGGGTCCTCAGGTGTGATGGGATTTATCCTACAATTTATGGTCATACTGGGCCAGACAGCCGTCCAGTTGCTTGTCTAGAGCAACTGGTCGTGTCAACATTGTGTGTTGGTCTGTCCTTCATGTTTCCACTACGTGTCTGGCTCACGGTTACAGGGACACGTTGTTACAAAAAAACAGGTAGGGTGGTACTTGATACAGGGATACAGTGATGTAGTCACACGGTTGCAGCGGTACAGTTGGAAGGTGATGCAGAAGTACAATGGTACAGGAGGGCTATAGAACAGAGATACAGAGCTACAGATGGACGATGATACAGAGGAACAGTGGTACAGGAGCACGATGATTTATAGGTGCAGTGGTACAGGAGGCAGTGGTACAAGGGTACGGTGGGCACTGGTATAGGAGTACAGTGATAGAGAGATACAGTGAACCAATGATAAACAGATACTGCGACAGACTAGATTATAGAGGTGCAACGATCTATCGTAAGTCCCACACACACACACACA
>JAUTXX010521749.1:0-11386 GCA_032273605.1 Panulirus laevicauda | reverse complement strand
CCATGTCTTCAGTTCTATGCAAGTATGCACACACGCACACCCCAGCCTGAGCCACGTTCACATCTATCGACCAGCCCCGATATAGACCAAATTCCACGCCCAGGATTCGAACCATTGCGGGTCCGACCACGAGCGGTCCTGTGGAGGCTAACCCCCGCATCAAGGAGGTAATGTGAATACTGTTTGTATGTTATGGGGAGAGAGTTTTACGCTCGCTTTGCCCCGTCGCTATACCTTGCATGTATTTATCATGTCTTCACTCCTATATATATATATATATATGTGTGTGTGTGTGTCTGTGTGTGTATAATTGCCTATTTGCATTCGTGACAAAACGTGAGTGTGTGTATCAAAAGATAATCCGTCCATGGATTCAACATCATAGGCTTACATAATAATGTCTTTGATAAAGCACAAGGTTGACATCTAGGAAGTGACGTAATAGTATCCTTAAGAATAAAGATAATAAATACTACGAAAATATAAATAATCTATGAGAGGCACTGTAAACTAAGATCTCAGGCTGGTGCTCATGAAGGATGAACTGCCTATGTACGTACGAAAGCAAACACCACATACGTATCTACATATCTACTCTACATACGACTAAAGATGCAAGTAAAGATAGGTAGGTCGGGACTCAAAAGTATTATCTAAGGTACTTCTAGAGTTGTCATGGTTTGAAAACTTTCTAGGAACGTAGATCTTTACCTTATATCTCTGATTCAGTGGATGAAATATGTATATCAAGTATTCCAAGGTATTAGATACAAGACAACTTATGTATGACTTACACACACCTATAGAGGAGAGGGTGGACATTAGTAATACGTAGATCGTTTGTTTAAAAAGGAAACAAAATATCACTTTCATCTCATGGCAATATATCATTCTACTTCATCTCATGGTAACAAAATATTCTACTTCATCTCATGGTAACCATTTACTTCAAAATGTTTTCCAGAGTGTTCCTCAATGTCCTGGAGCTCTCTTGACTGACTAACAGATCCACGACAAACTCTTTGTGAAGTTCGACTTCCAGGAAAGCGAGTTTACTAATTAATTAACATTGCGTCACTGAGGTACAGTAGCCACAGACGAGTGGAATGAGAGACCCATCAACAAAGGCTTTGGGGTACAGAAGCTATCGAGGATGAACTGAAACCTTCCAGTAAGGCTGGAAGGACAAGAGCCACAGAGGATGGATTGAAACCTTCCAGTAAGGCTGGAAGGACAAGAGTCACAGAGGATGGATTGAAACCTTCCAGTAAGGCTGGAAGGGCCAAGAGCTATCGAGGATGGACTGAAACCCTCCAGTAAGGCTGGAAGGGGTAAGAGCTACAGAGGATGAACGGAAACCTTCTAGTAAGGCTGGAAGGGCCAAGAGCTACAGAGGATGGACTGAAACCTTCTAGTAAGGTTGGAAGGGAAAAGAGCTACAGAGGATGGACTGAAACCCTCCAGTAAGGCTGGAAGGGCCAAGAGCTACAGAGGATGGACTGAAACCCTCCAGTAAGGCTGGAAGGGCCAAGAGCTACATAGGGTAAACTGAAACCCACCAGAAGGCACACCATTGTATAATCCAGCCCACTCGGCCGTAACAAGCGCCCAGTCGCCTTCATGAGTCTTGATGACCATTCCTCTCTCTCCTCGACGTGGGTTCAGCGATATGGTCCTGAAGTTGTGGCCGCTCTGAAGTACAAGGGACAGAGACATGGTATTGTAGTACAAGGGATAGAAACATGGCATAGTACAAAGGATAGAGACATGGTATTGTGGTACAAGGGAGAGAGGCATGGTATTACAGTACAAGGGATAGGTAGGTGGCGTTAGAGTGCAAAGGATAGAGACGTAGTAGTACAATACAAGGGATAAGAACGCAGTGTTGTAGTGCAGGAAATAGATAAGTGTTATAGCACAAGGAATAGGAAAATATCATGATGGTGCTGAAGTTGCTATAACATACCATTTATGTGGTACTTGCTGAAGTTGTTGGCCGACCTGAAACACGGACGATAGCGCATTTGTTGATGGATTTGTTATAGGACCTGAAACATCTGACGTTGTGCTTATACTAATTACAAGTTGCGTTGCGTTGACATGACCCGGGAATATGTTGGCTAATTACTTAACTCGTTGTAGGCAAGACAGAAAAGCGGATTCTGTATTTTGTTCCTTGCTTAACGCTGCTGGCTATATTTACAGAAAGAAAATGAGAGGCACTATTAATGACTAGATTTAGATACTAGTCGGCTTGTTTAGATACTGAAGTAGCAGATATGAATACTGAACAACTAGGTTTAGATACTTATTTACTAACCTTAGATACCGAATTACTAGATCTCTGCACAGATCTGCTAGTTTAGATACTAGCTGATCTAGATACTGATCTACGAGATCTAGATGATGAATTGCTAGATAACCACAACGTAGGCATTGCTTATGTCGTGATGGGGAAACTCAGGACTCGGGGAGTGTATCATCAGCCGCGTCACCGATTTTAAGTTTAAAACAGTTACAAGGTCTATATATATATGGATTTTACCATAAATAAGGCCAGAAGAAATTATACAGGATTTTAGTGTTTCCTTGTAGAATGACCTTTTGTATGGATTGCATGGGAACGCCTTCTTTCAGCTTCTGAAACACCGTGTGTCGGCCGCTGTAACACCTTGTGTCACCCTCTGGAATATCTTGAGTTAGCCCTTGTGTCAGCCTCCTTAAATCCCATATACGTTCAGCCCCTGGAACACCTTGTCTCATTCCATGGTACACCTTGTTTCATCTCCTAGAACATCTCGTGTCAGCTCCTGGAACACTCCTGCCTCGCGACCTGGACCCATTAGCCAAGCTCTGACTTCGTAATTATTAACATCATTACAGAGGCAGTGAAGCAATGCATCACCCGAATACCAGACTCACTTGGTCCCCAGCTGAGCTGCCTGCCTGAACCACCTCATAACACATTGCTATGTACCTGCTGATCTGCTGTATCAATGTTTCGTTTACTAATAAGACTTTTATGTAACCAAGTTTGTCGTAATTCGTATGTAACCAAGGTTGTCGTAATTTTCTGATGAGGGAGAGGTTTTATTTGTCACTATGTAACAATGATTTAGTTTTTGAGATGCAGTTAGAACACTTAACTGCAGGGTTACTTTTATGACTCGATATGTAGTGTCATAGCTAGTATAATCGAAGTCTTGGGCCGCTAAGGCAAAGCTGGCGAAGTCCAGTGTCGTCCATAGTGAAAGCTAAACTTAGGAATTTATTCTCCTCGATTAGTTTCGACAAAGCCTTCTTCAGGAGTCTTCTGGAGACGACTTCATCAAAGCTAGTTAAGAAGCATTACTCCTAGTTTTTGCTTCAAGTTCTCTCAGCTAATAATTCTGACCCACAGCAACATATAGTAACCTATCTAGCGTTGGCAAGGCCCTAGAGTGTTGAGACAAAGAGAACAACGTCCTCTTGCCTCGGTAGTGTAAGCAAGGACCTGGGCTGTTGGGGACAAAGAAAGCAACGTGCTCTTACCTCGTTAGTGTACGCGAGGTCCTGGGGTGTTGGCACCGTGGTGTTGTCGACGGTGTGCGACACAGCCACAAGGTGTCGGCCGCTGGAACTCTCAGCGTACAGGTGTACAGCAGAGTGGAGCAACGTGCGGGAGTGGTAGACCTCGACCTCCAGCACCTGCGGTCGGTGGGGCCACGTCTCGTTCACTACCCTGGTGAGGCACAAGCCTGGGGTTAATGACAAGCAGACGTGGTGGTCGCCAGGGGGCAATATGGAGGTCGTAAGGGAGGAAGAGTTCATAATGAGAGAGGGGTGAAAGGACTTGCTGACGATAATTGTGATATGAGGGACCATGAGAGTGAGGGGGAGATGATAGTGAGGAAGAACTCGTGAGTGTGATGGTCAAGAGACAGTTGGATCACAGTCAAGAAGGTTTAGAAGAGACCTACGGTGTTGGACAACAGAGTTTGCTCTTTGTCCTGAGGGGAATGTAGGGTTTCGTGCGACAGTGATTCATAAAGTACAACAAATGGCAAGCTTAGCGAGGATCTGATGAGCAATGGAGATGACGGAGTGATAACTGTAGGGATGACGCATTCTTATAGTAGTGTCGAGAATTCTGATAACCATTGCAGGTTTTTCCTTTCGTTTTTAATTGCGATCGACGCGACATGGGAAAAGTATGCCTCAATCATGGCCATCTTGGGCGAAGGGGGAACATGAGGGAAGAAATAGATTAAAGAAATTAATCAGAGCTCATCGGGCGTTTCCAGACCCGACTCTCAAACGTAGCAAAAGTTATAGGGAGACGGATAGACGAGAGGAGGAGGAGGAGGAAGCCTCCACATCATCGCTTGTCTACGGAGGGAGGAGGTATCATAATGGTCCATCCCCGTTTGTCTGATCTCCACTCGGAAACTACGGGAAGCAGAAGCCACATTTGAGTCACGGGTCCTAGCCTTAGTGATAGGGATATATTTATAAGAGCTCACGAGAGCAGTGGTCAGTATGATAGAGATGGGGCAGCAACATCCAAGAGGAGAGGGAAGGACTGCTGGTGAGAAATGATGCCTGGTGAAGTAATAAGCTGGAAGGCTTTTGATTACACTCTGGTTAATAAAGAGGTGGAGGAAGGATCACCCAAAATATAGACGAGCAATAATCCATATTGGAGCTAATAAGACGCATGTAGCTATGATATACCTGCTCACAAGAGAAATAATTACGGCAACTACACAGCACCACCAGGTTTTGGGAAGCAGGCTTCGGAATGTTGATTTTATTGGGTTTGCAAGATAGAATGAGAATATGAATTATGTATTAGATCTTCAAAAACGAGTTAATATCTATAACAAAATCCTCTGGGAAGGGAGTTTATTGACATATTTGCACAATATCGAGTGCAAGACAGAGGTTTTGCCAATACCTATATATGTAGACTGTTTCTGTACCATATATATACTAACTCCGCAAAAGAATTCTTTTGATATACAAGAGGCATATACCCACAAAACAAACAAAACTCTAGTAGGAA
Organism: Panulirus laevicauda; assembly: GCA_032273605.1. NCBI lineage: Eukaryota > Metazoa > Arthropoda > Malacostraca > Decapoda > Palinuridae > Panulirus > Panulirus laevicauda. Next base: position 6,342 of record JAUTXX010521749.1, on the reverse strand, counting down.
ATACAAATTCGGCTTTGTGTGTATTTGGGACACATACACACATGGGGTCTCTGTACATTTCTTTGAGGCTGCACTCCACATGGTAGCAAGGTAAGATAGGCACCTTTGGGGCGGGAAAGTCGTCGACGATAATGTATTCCTGTCCTCCACTGACGATGTTATGACCTCGATGGGGAAGGGAATTATCATTCGCCGTGTTGCCACTGGCAGAAGGCGTCCGCGGTATTTAGCACGAACCTAAACATCCACACACATTATCTTCACTTGTAGCCCACTGAAACTAAACATCCACACAGGTGCGCTTGTATCCAATTGAATCTAAACATCTATACACGTTTAGGGCCCTTGTGTCTCACTGAATCCAAGCATCCACACATAATTTGTACACTTGGATCTCTCCATAAATACCGTTTACCGTTGCTGTGAGATGAAGATCCCAACAGGCGAACATAACCACTCACGGCTGTGAAACAGAAGACAAGGCAGTGGCCATTACCACACCCTCATAAAACAGGGACGGTCAATAGACTTTACGAAACATGGCCATTAAAAATGACAGGAGGCAGGAACCAGCTTGATGAACGCCATTTGAAGAGACGAACGGGTTTTCAATAAGTGATAAAGTTCCAGGAAGGAGAAATTTAGTGTGTGGTGAATTATATCAGAGAATAGTGTAGGCGTGGCGGGGGGAGATGGAGAGAGAGAGAGAGAGAGAGAGAGAGAGTGTACTTGCGAATACTTTCGACGAATTTTTGCCGAAAGGAATGGCTAGCGCGTAGCGCTCACCGCAATATGATATAGAGTTACGAAGAAACGAATCATGCGAGTTACTTATTGTTGAGGCAGCAAGAGAAGACAGCAACCTGGGCCAGAGGACTGAAACTTGACAGCAACTTCGACAGCACCAGTGCTGGTATCACCAGTGGCGCTCTTGGTAACACTACCACCATTAGACGGCACCACCACTAACACCTGCACCACTGCCATCATCACCACTGGCAGCATCCCACTTGCAACCATCACCAAGACTAGCACCGTCGTGAATGGTGCCTGACACTGAGATGACAGTGATCATTCACCACCACTCACCTCCACCACCATCACCTCCATTCTCATCTCCACCATCGGGAAGATCCCCCTGCAAGAGACCCAGGCGAGGAAATTCCCTCCGCCCTATATTCTCCGACCAAAATCAGCTGTGAATAGCGTCCTGGGATAAGCAATATTAATGGCAGGTTTGGCGGCTCTGGGAGGAAGGAAGGAGGGAGGGAGGGAGCAGGAAGGTAGGTGCACGGTACGGAATGGGATGAATTACGGATGAGGAAGAAGGAGCGGGTTTGGTGGTGAAGGAGGAATGGGATGGAACGGTTACAAGGATGGAAGAACGAAGAAGGGAAAAACTAGAAATAAGTGAAATGAGAGGAACGAAAGGAAATTCAAATAATGAGGGATAAGAGGACGATAGATTATTTGTACAGAGAATGGAAGAAAAAAAAGATTGTGGAAAATAATGACTTAAAAAAACCTACCAATTTCAGCAATATCTTTCGGGAAAAAAAAATTCGATCCCTGAATCCCATTTCCTGATTTCCAACTTGAAGTAACACTATGAAAGGCCATTTCCCTAGCAACCACCATAGACACTCATGCACGCTGCCACACACTCCTTCAAGCTAACTTAGCAATGATGTTCTCATCCTTTTAAGCTAATGTACCACCAACATTCACTCGTTCCTTCCAGCTAGCGTGCTAGTAGCGTTCATTCATCCCTTGAAGGTACTTACCATTAATGTTCATTCATTCTTTCAAGCTAAAGTACCACCAACGTTCATTCTTCCTTTAAGCTAACTTAATATCCAGCGTTCATTCATTCCTTTAAGCTAACGCCCCATCGTTGTTCTTTGAATCAACTAAGCCAACGAGCCACTAATTTACATTCTCCTCCTTTCCACCTGTATCTTCCAACAAACTAACGTACCTGCAACTTATATGTTCCTTCACACTTTTCAACCATGTCTTTCACTTAATTGTTCTTTGCTCCCCTAACGCTTGAGTCTAAAAACTCGACCAACCAGACCACCAACCTGATAAGTGACCTGCATGCAGTGTGTGTGTATGGCTTTAGAATCGCATTGAAAACATGAAAGTGTTGCAGATTATATCATTTGATAACTACAACTTGGATGTTGACGCCCTCAATGACCCTAGCAGTTGATGGGCCTCATCCCAACCAATCTTGTGGTGTGTTGCCCTCATATTAATGAAATCAGGCGAGTATCGTCCAGTGACTTAACTCTGTTCCTGCCAGTCGAGTGCTTCTCTGTCCATATCTACCGTGATATAGGTGAAGGTGCTGATTCCACCTCACTCCTCACCATTGAATTTCTCCACATCTTACTGCTTCTCTCTCACAGTAACTACAAGAAGAGAGTTGCCAAATATCAGAGTCGAGGAACATGGTATCTTCTTGAAACGAACCTTTTCATTGGTATGTACCTTGGAGGTATATCATAGTGAAGTATAATTGTATCATATCCAAGCACCACTGTGACTGGCCCCGTCACACACACTGAGTGACCTCAGGTGACCTTACATGAGCCCACACTCTGGCTTATTTGACCTCCCTCACACCAACCAGGAAATGGCCACGTCCCTTGCGTTGACTCTGCATAATCTTTAACCTCTCGGTTGCTATCGCCGTGAAAACGACATCATTGATTCGCTTTCACTGATCATGCTAGCAGACAAGACTGCCATGATGGTAAATATCAAAAGCAGCAACGTCAAATCCTGAATGAAGATCAGATATATAGATATCAAAGCATTAATTCAACTCTCGGTTTTAATGAGATATAATTCCCAAGAAATTTTCAGTCTCACTCGTTGAATGGACGGATCTGTCGATTCCCGCAGAAGAGTTTTGTATGACATACTGACGCTACATACAGGACGGGAGCAAATAGGGTACATCGAGCAATATCTTACCAGAATTTAATCTGCAGCCTCGTCTGGTTCGGTGGGGATAGATTCATGGTAAAGGGCGACCCGTAAAGAATGATTCCATAGTAGGGGGAAAAACTGGTTTCATCTTTCCCTTTACGATCGGAAATATCATTTTCGGTTCTCATAATATCTAACACCATTATTTTTTTCATCAACTCTATTCTCATTTGTGTAAGTTGGAACAAATGAATTCAGAAGTGAATCCTTTGTGGGATCATATTACACAGAAATGGGATCCTCCACCCGAGTTCCACCGACCAGTAAAGGGTAGGAACCGTTTATTCCTCCAGGAATGCACCTACCACCCAAATACGTATGGATGTACCGACTGTATACATTACAGTATCCTCACTCATTTTCACCTTATTTTCAATAAAGAGGCAGTCAAAATACAAAATTTTACCGTACGCAAGTGTAAGTTATTTCCGTATCCTCAAACTAACACACACATCCTACCTCGTATGGAATCGCGCACACACAGCCATAGACACATACATACACACACACGAGATGGGGCCCTACGTGTAAAACACGCAACTGTTCTTACAAAGAAGAGCTTCCCTAACTGCAAGCTTATTTTCAAGATTTTGAAGGGCCTTCTGCTTCTCCAGGCCTTATAAGTAAGGGAATGGAGGAGGGGGAAGGTAGTGTGGGGTGGGGGGGTTCCCAGAAAGCTAATCCTTTTTCATACGAGGCTGATGATGTTGATTTCTGGGAGATGTCATGTGAAATCATATAGCCAATGGGATGAAGGGAAACCTTGGAAAAAATAAAAAGGACATATGGGTCTATTCCTGACATCCAAGTGGGTCTTCAACTGAAGTGAAAGACTATAACGCATGAAGAATATACTGAAAGCAGGGAACATGGCCTGAAAAAATTGCGAGGGTTCATCAACTGACGTAGAATATGAAGGTTCACTGTAGTGGTAGAGAAACATGAGGACGTACGTACAGAGGCGCACAATATTGAAGTTCTAAAAGGAATGAATTGCACCGTTGGAGATGGAGCAATCAGGAAGGTTCATAGCCTGATTGATAAAAGGTTTGGAAGAACGCAGAGCATAGAGGAATCTGTGCTTGGTAGTTAAGAGGCAGATTTGTAGAGAAAGCTAGAGACGCAGAGGTTGACAAATTCAGTGCTGAAGGATCTTGCTAAAAGATGGCGTTATCGAATGTGGAGATGATAACGCAGGAGGTTGAGAGATGCGAATCACAGAATATTGATGGCTTCGAACATCATGCACTAGATAAAGAACAAGGAGAAAGAAAGGAATGGTCATTGAATAGTACTAGAGTAGATAGAATCGTCAGACGCAATCTCTGACATAGAAGGAAGAAGAAGAGTCGGTGGGTCACAACCAGACACACACGGAGGCAACCAGTTACAAGTACGATTCATCTGCCTTCATCTGGTCAGGAGGTACTTAGACAGGCGATTTATTAAATCCAATCTCGCGGGCTGGGAGACATGAGAAGGCTACACATGCCAATATGGGACGAGACGTACGTATATACGATACAACCTAACTCAAGCCGAGGTGGTATTGGCCCTGATAGCATTACCTGGGGGTACAAGTGTTATTAAATCCGGGTTGTGTCAGGGAAGAAAAGTTCCCGAATTCGAGAAAGTGAGTTTTGAGCCCAGGGAGGGAAGCTCGACCACGTTCCTTGTTAACTTGAGAGAGTGAATGTCATTAATATTAGTGTGTGATGAGGAAGAAATTGAATTGTCCTACTACAGGTGAATATATATATATATATATATATATATATATGCAAAAAAGGTTATATCAGAATGAAATAACTTTATATTCGTTAGGAAATCTATGATCAGGCTGTATCATTATTAATTACAAATGGTTTTGAAATGAATAAATCAAACCAGATAATTTCACAGGGAGGAAGCTATAAGTTGCAGAGGAATTTGGTTAAGAAGCTTATACTTATTAATATTCAATATGGCGATAATTGTGGTGTCCAGTTAAACACTGCTGCAATACGTCATTCTAGCATACTTTTAAATATTGTCTTTGGTTACATAAATTGATTACAGTAAATCCCACAATAATAAGTTTGGAGAGTAAGAAAGAAAAATTCTTTTTCGGCAAGATTGAGACATATCTAAACAACGATAAATCAAAAAAATTTTTGAAAATTACTTAATTCTGATTTGGAATAAAAAGTTTTTGGCCTCGTATCTCCTGCAGATTATGTAAGCAAATAATGTTTCTCTCCAGGTCTTTGGTAACAAGCCAGGGCAAGGCTCTATTCTTTTCAGAGGATATACATCCTTCTAAGCCTGCTACGTAGATGTAGCTTTTCCCAAGCTATTCCTTGAAGTTAATCAGAGTAAATCTAAAGATAGCTCACATTTTGGGTGATTTGCATATCCCTAAACTTGACCTTTTCTTTTTGTTAAATTTTCCATTTTTGTCTAGTTTCATCTGATGGTCCTTCTTCCCAGATTCACTCTAAGATTTTCTTTTCAAGGCAGCCGCTCAGTGCGTAGTCATTTTAAGGAAATACCACAAAGGATTTAAACATCTTCGAAAAAATATCACAAACGTATTAGAAACGTTCGCCAGAATACTTAAGACAGTGAAATATGTTTGCCAGTTAATCTGTCTGCCATATTATCATGGGAAAGGACACAAGTCTAGATGTATTCGCCATAATATTACAAGGTAGTAGAGATGTTCGACAAATGATCAAACGCTAGCCAAGATGTGCGCCATGATATTACGCAAGTTGAGATGGTCGCCAAACTATAAACATAAGTCGAACAATTCCCCATAATATTGCATACTTATTAAGTGCTCACTACGCTGAAAAGACACATTCGAATGTATTCTCCTTGCCAGACAAAATCCAGATAGCAATTTGACAACAGGCTACCAAACAGTCAAGAGAAGTTGTAAAGTTCGACAACGATGTATATTAATATCAAGGTAATCCGATGGTGCATAAAAACTACTCATTTCTATAAGGGAAATGAACTAGCAACATTAGCTTCTTGTGAGCCGACGACGCACTCCTGGGAGCAACCTCTGGACCAAGATTATGAAAGGATCGAAGATGAAGTTTACCAAAACTTTTGTAATGGATTAAACAAGATCTCAAAACTTCCTCTATTAGCAGCACTAAATTTCGTCAGACAACGCACCTTGCTAATGGGCTGGCCGTTTTTGAAGACCAAGAAAGGGGGAAAAATGATCTCAGTAGGTCTGTGGTAATACATGAGGGATGGGGGGGGAAGGGGTCGGTCTTGATATGAGAGAGAGAGAGAGAGAGAGAGAGAGAGAGAGAGAGAGAGAGAGAGAGAGAGAGAGAGAGAGAG
>JAUTXX010521738.1:1221-11387 GCA_032273605.1 Panulirus laevicauda | reverse complement strand
CAAGGGGAGGATGAACAGCTGGGCTGACTGTGGACCGACTGCCGCGAACCAGTATTCGAACTTATGCGGTCTCGATCTCGGGCGGCCCGTGAGTGCGTCATGGTCGGGAACGCTAACCGTTACACCACTCAGACTTGACTATATTCTCTTGCACTAATTTCAGCGCTTGATGAAGAGGTTTGTGTCTGACACGTGGGCTTTGTGTACATCTTTGAATATTTATGATGTATGATACATGGTGATATGTACCTTGCCAAAGGAAACTAGAAAGGCACACAAAGGAAGTGTTAGTGCTATAAATCATACCACATTTAAAACTGCTGAAAGTGAAGTCTCATATAATAATGAAAATAATCATATTCGCAATGTAAGTGAAGTTCTGCATGTGGAGTTTTGGAACAAGTCGTCCCTGTCAAGACTTTTCATTACCACAATGAAGATTTCAAAAGGAAAATGAAACGGGGAAAAATCGTACAATTTTCCGAAACCTTTATGCGTCACGACATCCTGATGTATGTATTAGCCTCCTACAACCTGCTATATGAGTGAGGTGGAGCGAAGGATACTCCTGGAACTAGTGTTAATGAAAAGGGCCAAAAGATGCATATATATGGTAAATTTAGTATCCTTCTTGACTCTAGCTAAAGAAGCATAATCTGGGGCATGTTAATAGGGATTTAGGGATTGAAACACAACACAAAAGAATTAAAACTTAGCGAAACCCATGTTTGATTAAACAAATGGTACCATATTTACGTGGATCCCTTATAGCCAAGAGGTTTTTGCTGGAAGTGAAGCTTCTTACATCTAGAAACCATCAAGGCTCCCATACAGTAAACAAGGTGGATTCAGAAGGTTCTGGCTGAACGTATGATTCTACGGGGATCAGCATATTCTATCAACTGTCCACATCACACTACAGGTTTATACTACTGAATACCAATGGTATGACGTGAAAGTATACATAGTTATTGCTGTTCTGCTGATTGTTCAAAAGTTTTGACGGTATAAGATCAATGAATCACATTCAACGCTGAATTTGCTTTTCAAAAGAAAAAAAAAATCATTGCGCTCGAGCTATTAATAACCAAGTTTGAACCGGTATATTTCCACCCAGTTCCTTCAACCTACCAGAGCGTAACCAATCGTTGACGTACACTGACGTCAAAATGAATAAAGCAACGCCAGGGGAAAGAAAAGTGGACTATAGGTGCCCAGGCGAGCGTGTGACCGACCAGCTCACGGTGAGAGAGGTGTGCGCAGGGGGAAGTTACGTAAGGCCTGCTTGGCGGCGGAGGGGAAGTTCAAGCCCCAAGGAGTGAGTGACTGGCAGGGAGGACGGAGGTCGCCTTGACCGTGTGTGATCGAATGCTCCCTCACGGTGTCTTCTGGGACAGATGCTGTGTTCCTCTGGATGACGGAGCGTTACCTCGCCAGTGTAGGTGACAAAGACGCGTCTTGCGTGTGACCTACGCCTCCAGGACAGGTGACAGGAGCTTATCAGCGAGAGGAACCATCATGATTCCTCGCCTTAGCGCCTGTCCTCTTGATCAATCACTACTTCGGCTCACTACACTAGACACTGTGCACCAAAGCCGGAGACAGATGCGCATGTGCAATGGTGGGTCATTTTCCTATGGGGGCAACGAAGGCCTGACCCACGTGACTCCCGGCATGGTTATGACTGCGGGAGGGCGCGGGTGTCACCTGACGATGGGGTACCGCCGGGTGTCACCTGACGATGGAGTTACCACAGGGTACCACCTGACGATGGAGTTACCGCAGGGTATCACCTGACGATGGGGTACACCGGGTGTCACCTGACGATGGGGTACCACCGGATACCACCTGACGATGGGGTACCACCGGGTGTCACCTGACGATGGGGTACCACAGGGTCTTGGTGACTGCTGGAGACGACGGAGCACGTCTACCCTGTGTGGCTGAGGCTCACCCTACGAGTGAGGCTTAGCGGGTTAAAGTTAATCCGGAATCACCTTCGGTAATTTAACAGATGAGTCCAGTAGGTTGACCAGAGCGCCACCAGCCCACGTGCGGGAGTGGTAGAGCGCCCACTGGATCCCTGTGGTAGTGGTAGAGCGCCCACTGGATCCCTGTGGTAGTGGTAGGAGCGCCAATTAATCCCCTCGGGGACAGGTCGAGTACCACTCCATGTGCGGGAGTGGTATCAACGACAGTGAACACACTGCAGGAGTGGCATGAGCGCTAATCAACCTCCTGCACGAGTGGTATGAACGGCAATTAACCCTCTGCAGGAACGCTAAGAGCGCCAGTTTACCTCCTGCAGGAGTGGTACGAGGACCAGTTTACCTCCTGCAGGAGTGGTATGAGAGGCATCGGACACATGGATACAGTTCGGTAAATTTTAGTGAAGTTTGTTACATGAAAAAAGTTACAATAACCTGATAGTGAACACTATCAACTGTGAAAACAGAGCAAGAAGGAAGTATAACCTACGGTCACATATGCAAAAACGTATAGCTTTTACCTAAGCTGTAGAAATGTATAGCTTCTACCTAGGCTATAGAAATGTATAGCTTCAACATAAGCAATAAAAATATTGACGTTTTACATAAGCTATATAAATGCATATATATAAATGTATAGTCTCTATATAAGCTATAGAATCATATAGCTTGTACACAAGCTATATAAATGTATAGCTTCTCCATAAGCTATACAAAACTAGCTTCTACATAAGCTATATAAATGTATAGCTACATAAGATATAGAAAAAATAGCTATTCCATGACACTGTCTATAAATTTCTTCAGAGTTAAAGCATAACTAATGTGGCAACAGCTCGACTCACTAGCACCCTGGGTATCGAGGTCTCGTTCAGTGATTCAGTATCAAACAACATAACTAAACTCTCAACGAAAATTTGCTTACCACGTCAAGGCCATCATCGGACGTTCTCGGTATACATATTCTTCATCCAAAGTGAGAACGCTGTAATTTCTGGCCTCTATTTCCTCCAAGCTGTGACGCATGCTTGTTATCTCCATGGTATCAATGACCGAATGTTTACAGTTTCTGAATGTCTGTACACCCGACGGAGAGGTTTAAGGATTATCAGCCACTGTTCTTACATTCACTGGTATGTATACAGTTTTTCACAGCATGACACTGCCTTAAAATTTGGAATTCAAACAACTGTACAGACACAGACACACTAGCCACATCCATAAGGTGCCAGAGCTCGGAGTGAACGAGGGAAAAATGAAAAGGTTGGACTAAGGAGAATGTATTTGGAAAATGAAACTCTGTCAGTATACTGGAAGAAACGAAAAAAGCTGCCAGTAGCGCCATCTTATCGATAAGCTAGTAAAATGAAAACGTAAAGCATAGAGAACAGCTGGAGTAGACTAACAAGGCACATAATAGAAAATGTAATCGATGGGGAACTATCTTATGCTTACAGAAATCATCGAGGCTTTGTTCAATTTTGATCACTGTATACAAATGTACAAGATTTCTAACAATTATTGTAACCATTAACTCTCTACATTTTGCAATCTTTCGAAAACTGGTGAAACTTTAGATTACCTCGTGTAATTCTAATTTCCATCCACGTGTGCCCATGCCATACGTTCTGCCACCTTCTTCGCCGAAACTATTGCAGTGACCTACTGTCCCACCACGAAGTGTCTGTCCCCTTACTGACAATACCCTGCCTTGGTGGCAGGTGGCAGCGTGTGTGATCTCCAATGACTTAATAATCCCCGGAAAAATGTGTTTGGTGACCCAACCTACGGCTGCACCTGCCATATTTATCCCCGACACCCACACTCGATATTCGGCGTTGGCTGATCAAAAGCTGCCGCTGCACTTACAGATGACCGGACTATTTCCATGAAAGGCGTAGCTCTTACGGACTTAACCTCAATCCAACAGCTCGGAAAGAGGTCAGAAGCTTGCGACATTCGGCTATGACGTTTCTAATTTCTCTGGGAACAGCTACACCCCTCCTAAACCTGACCTCGCCGCCTCTGGATGTATGGCTGGATATATGTGATACCCATATGATGAGCAGTCCAGCCATCAGCACCGGGAATGACACATGAATGCCGGAGATACAAAACAAAATCAGATTTATGAAACCCCAAGAAAGTCAAGACCCCAGCTTATGCGAAGACTCTGAGAACGTTACAGAGACAATTTCTTCATCAGTTTATCAAAGTTTTTACTGGATATTGCAATAAATATGCATGAGAATTTCCATTTAAATTAGTTTCAAAGTTTTTAATATGCCTCGGGTATCGAAAGGTCTTCTTATAAACGTTTGCTTATCGTTAAGAATAGCTTTTTTTTCAGCAGTGATTCTGTAACAAGCTGCAAGACATATTATGATGAAAAAAAAAAGCTCAAACATTCGAATGAACAGATTTCATCCAATTCCCTCTTTTAAAATTCAATAACTAGATATTTCTAATCATATTCTGCAAGTGATGTTTTTTTTTATCAAGATATGACTCAACCTTAACTTTGTCATTGTGATGCGAGGATTCTATCCCTCAGAGTAATGTCATATACCAAAATGATTAACATTTTCCAAATCAACTCTATGTCTGTAGTTCTCCATCGACTCTTTCCTGTAATCTTTCAATACAACAAATCAACAGGACCGAACCAGCTTTCCCTCAGGGCGTCTTGTATGAGCATCTTTCAAGCTCTAATGTAAAATTAGGACGTTGGATAAATATGACTAAATACCTCTCAGCCTGACATCTTCAGTGACAAACAGACCCTATATGATGTGGAGTACTGCTACCCTTCACGCAACAACAGCAGATAAGTGAGGAGAACACCTCAGATCCTACTGACACTAGCAAACCTGACCAAAAAAGGATTCCATGGTCACAGGAACTACAGGTTCTAATCCCCTACGTTCACCGTCAAAGGATCTGAGATCAAAACTAAACGAAGTTATAAAAATTAAGTAATTTCTATAAGCAAGTTGAATGAATCACTAACACTCTTACTAGCTGCTCAGACATCGACGCATCGATACAGACTTAATCTGTCACGTGAACCCCGACCTGTCGTTCACTGGAGATATACGAAAATTCAAAACGGTGAAAATTAATGTCCAGATGATGTTTAAAAGGCTTACAGCGAAGACTGTCTCTTGTAAAATAGCAAATTATTCAAAAAATGGATATGAAATTGTAAGGCAGGTCGATTTAATGCTGTCTGTTTTTAAGAAACAAGTGTAACACGGTCAAAGACGGGTCTAAGACAATGAAAACAACTAAAAAGACTAAGTACAAAACAAGATGAAAAATATAACTTAAAGAAACGCCAAAACCCACGGCTGATGAATTAAAATAATTTTCGTCATTGCTGGGAGAAAGATTCATGAAAACACTCAAGTGCGCTCAAGCAACTGTTACAAATGTGATCACAAAAGCAAGCATCAAGCAAACCCGAAGATGTGCCATGAAATATATACAATATTGAGAAACACTGTAATCACAAACCCGAAGCATAATCATTAGTTCTTCCTAAATTACGTCAGAAAATGATGACGAATCCGTTCATGTAACGTCACTGTTTTCAGTCACCATTCCTGTGGTAAATATCATGGTTTCAGAGCAGAGTGATCTGGGTTATCTTGTTGATGTTTGCGACGTGTGATGGCAGGCACAAATACAGCATAAAATTTCTATTATTTTCAGGCATATCTGAAGCCTTCATATACAGCAAAAATACCATCAAAACACGGAAATTCGTGGACTTAGATATCAAACTGTTAGGTTTTATGATCACTTATCATGCGGAATACAGTATATTCACCTAGATAGCGTAGTGTCAACCCACATCACATGGCGTTCAGCGGGTGTTCAACCCGGGACCTGTACTACACACATGTTAAAAATGATACATTGCATATTGTAGACAATTGCCACACACACACACACACACAGGCGACATCACCTCAGTTAACAACCCAAACGTGAGAGAGTTTGAGGAAGGTTAATACATACTTTGTTAAAGCAGACTTGAGATCAACAAAGACACCAGATATCATCATCGCATTATAAAAAATTCGCATCACGTGGATACCGTAACACAGCGTTCATGACACGATCACAAGATAACGTCCAGATACGTGAAAAAAAAAAGGTCTAAGAGCCCATATGTAGATAAACTAAATGAAGAAAATCAACGCTCGTTTAAAACTATATGAAGAAAATCAACGCTCGTTTAAAACTATACGAAGTAAATCAACGCTCGTTTAAAACTATACGAAGAAAATCAACGCTCGTTTAAAACTATATGAAGTAAATCAGCAGTCGTTTAATACACAGATGTTGATCACAGGTAAAGACGAAGGCACTTGTGCGGCGCGTTAAGTGCATGGCATGAGCGGCAGTGACTCTCGTCAGGTTAATGACTTGTGTGTTCGCTGAAAGACCGCTTGGGTAGGATGCAGTTCACCAGCACTGGCAAGGTCAAGTGAGCGGAACGTGCGAGAAACTCACTCACTCGCCACATTAATGAAAGAAAAACATCACAAGTGACATGACATCATTCATGATAAGTATCATCTGTTGTGAATTAATCATATCCTTAGTGTATAAGTAGTACTCTCGATATTCATTGTGTGATACCATTATGACTTATTATCATCATTTTTGGTACTACTACTATTACTACTACTCTACTACTACTACTACTATACTATCATACTATTATAGCTGTGTGTTCCATGTTTGTGTTATTGTCAAGATCTTAAATATGGCTAGAACTCTGACTCCACTACTTTCTAGTTTCCGCCATATTCTTCGTCCTCCTTTTCCTTAATATGCACCACATAGCTCTGCATTAAAACGATGTTGATCTTCGGTATTTTCACAATGTGGGTTATCCTTCATTAATGTCAGATCATAAGGCCTTATTTCGACACCTCTGCAGCATCACCGTACGGACTTTGAAGGCAAGGTGACTGGAAACTGGAGAGGTTTGGTTCAATACGGTCAAGATCAGATTCTTTATCAGACGAAGTCATTGTCTCTTCAGTGGTACCATGATCTATACAAGCTTGTTAGGGCTGCCTCACCTTGTGCAAATCATTTGTTCACATGGTCTGATATTACACCTCATAATGCTAGTGGCTGGCTGGCCTGGGATCTTGACAGTTTTTCTGGCCCTGTATATGGTCTATTACTGTAAATATCATTGTTAGATGTCACTCTCCAGAGCCACAGTTGTGAGTTTTTGTGGATATCTTTTTAAATCTCCAGTCTTCCTTTCATGGCTATCGAGTCTGGCCGCCTCCAACTGCAAACAGAGGGAATACGTTCAGGAAGTGCACTACTGAAGACTACTACTTATGTGGCGCCGTCTACAGACAAGATGTCCAAACTTACATTTCCTGATGCTACGCTAGTTTATAAACAGCGTTGGTGACAGATGGCCAACTTGTGGGATCCCGCTTCAGAATGGTATTTTGTTGACGTTACTGTGTTTGTAGTTATTTCTACAGTACTATGGTTAAGGAAATTAAAAAATATAACGATAAAATCAGACACGCCGGACTGTAACAGTCTGTACTGAAGGCGTGTATCCACACTTTGTCGAAGTCTATGCTCACATCTCTGTATGATCATGCTGAACATTCCTGGACTTCTAGTGATAACTATCTTTTCCCAGCGATCGAGATTGCACAAGAAGTGCTCCTGTCCCTCTGAAAGCCTTATTGGTTGTAGTTATAGAGGTTATCATCATCCAGGTGCCACTTTAATCTAAGGTTAGTTATAATTGTATATACTTCCCTTGGTAATTGTACGAGTCAGTAGTTGCTTAGGTCGATGTCTGACATTCTTGGTTTTATTATCATCATTATGACTTGCTTGAATCCCAGGAGAAAGTATCCCTGTTATACACTGCGTTACAGACGTTATGAAGGTGGCGTAGATCTTTCCAGTGGTAACATACCAGTTGTTTCTTGTCTGTTTGGCTTTTATCTTGGGCTGTGTCTTTGGGTTTCAGAATGGCTGGTTTCTCGTGCTCTAGTATTTGTATACACACAGCGACAGCTGTCCCAGGAATCCCGAGATGAATCTACAGTCTGGGGAGGAATGATTCTTTCCTCTGCTCTGGGTCAGCTAAGCCATAAATTCTCTTTCTTTGACTTGACTGTAATTCCCGTTTTCTTCAAGTGTGATTTTGAGCACATATTTCCGTGTCTGACTTCGCGCGCCATTCCTTCACCTTCATCAATTTTATCATTACCGTCGTCAAATATTTAACGCAGCCTCGGATGTTCAACTGCAGTTCCCGAATTCCTTGCCAGGATGGTGTCGGTTCCTCATATTTATGTGCCGGGGCGACGATCGTATCTAGCCAGTGTTAACTGTTTGTTCTTGCCTCCTTCGTTAGCGTCTATGGGAGTTCGTTAACGCATGTTGTTCGAGGCATATGTTCGCCCGACAGTGTGGACGTTGCTGGTGAAACTGTCTTTTTATATTTTCATTAACTTCTATGATGGGTAGGGTGAGCATGACAGTGCCTCCTATCTGGTGGTGGGGAGTGTTGTTCACTCCGTTGTCTCTACTGCTGCGTGCCATGTTTCCGATGCCTTACCCAATTTTTGCAGAGTTCTTCCGCTCTACTGAGGATGGGGAGGTCAAGGTCTTTGATCTCTTGAAACTGGTCACAGTTTGTGATCGTCGTCGTGGTCCAGGGGTAAGGACTGGTGCGGCAGCTACAGCAACTACCATGGATATAGGATTGTTACAGGTGGGTTTGTCTTGAGTGATATGGACACACTGGTGAAGTTTTACCATTTCCAAAGGTTACGTCGTCATGCTGCGAAGAGAACTGTGGCGTTAAGTAATATGCGTCCAATGTTTTGATCGGTTTGTTCGTCTAGCACTGAGGTAGTCGATGATAAAGGCTCGTTCAATGATCCTTAATATCTTATAGTAATCTGGCGTCACGAGCCTCCCTTAGGGTGAGGGGGGAATACAGATGGTGGCCAGGCTGACAGGTCCAAGTGGGTTCATTAATTTTACCGAGAGTATGTCGGCGTGTACTGAATATTGCCATAAACTCTACGATGTAGTCATTTTCTAACAATGAAGCCCACTATTGAGATTGCTTTGGCAAACATCACAACCCGGTATTTCTAGGGTATGGTTCTTCTTCAAAATGAAATCTGGTTATTCACTCACTGAAATTGCTCACAGAGTGGAGGCGTTTGCGCTTCACTCGCTGAAAGTGCTCATAAAGTGGGAGCGTTTGTGCTGGCGGCATAACCACTATAGCGCCTAGATTACAAATTTGTATTTGGCTTGCAGCTTCATCCTCAACGTTATCACCCTCGTTCAGATCTTTGGGTGGCTGATTGTTTTCCCTGGGCCGGGGGTGGAGGTTGGATTGCCCTGGGGGAAGGTTGTGGCTGGTGTGGTTAGCGCCTTTGGAGAGAGGTGGGTCAGATGTCAGCCCTAGTTTGCCTAGAGCAGTTACCCCGACTCGCTGGTTCCCAGGAGAGTTTAAAGTTGCCTTCATCATGGACATGTTTGTCTATCTTATGACCTTCGTGGTTTATGGTCTTCGTGGTTTATGGTCTTCGTGGTTTATAATCTTCGTGGCCTGCTAACTCTCTCAAGGCGTTCACATGTCATCAAAGTAGATGATTTGATCTACATAAGGTGCCAGGCCTTGGTAGGATCCTCCTACAAAAGGGATTTTGAGAACACCGGAAAATGGTTGGTTCGGCTGAACCTTGCGAGCATCCATCTGCTACACATTTGCTTTTTTTACAGCTGCTTTCCTGACCTCATACCGCATGAGGCTGGCGGGGTGCCGTCCCTTGCAGTTCACGCGCTTATTGTGGCTGGCTCTGTATCCTCTCCACGTGTGACTATTTATAGAGCACAGTGGAGAGAATCCTTTTGTTTTTCTGACTGTGGATTGTCTCTCCTCGCATGATGTTCGACTGCTTAGCAACTGTAGAATGATGTCAGAAGGATAAATTGTTTTGCTGTAGACTTGCGTGTGTTAATATGCAGACTGAATACAATGTACGTCTGCGGACAGGTATTGGCGGCCATGTTAGCGGAGTCAAACTGGATTCTGTATGTCTTCTGAAATCTAATGAAGTCCGAACACTTGGTCCAGGATCCGATCCTCTT
>JAUTXX010521727.1:0-11390 GCA_032273605.1 Panulirus laevicauda | reverse complement strand
GTTAACTTATATCAACTCCAAATCTGCCTCATATATGGCCAGTCTCTGGCCTACTGGGTTAATTTATACCGTCAACTCCAGCCTCTGAGGGCCCTCTTGCCTGATAGATGTTACACTTTACTGCAAATGAGAAATAGATAAAGTAATTTACCTATATAAGTTGTCATTGTGCAACCAGTTTTCTTTGTATAAGTTGTAAACTTGATTTCTTGATGTTCGATAATAAGAAGAGATTTATTGGCCTACGTCTTGTCGCAGGGGTTATAATCCCTTGAACGCAAAGGTGCGTCGCTTGATTTACGACGGTATAAGTCTTTGTTGAGTTGGCTCAGCCTTTGACCTAAGCCTTGAGGGTCAGGTCGAAGGGCAGGATGACATAAGTAAGGGTCAGTTGGTCGGGGTCGTGTTTGATAATGGCTGGAAATATTTTTAATCAAACAACTCAGTCCCTATTGATTGCGAGACGGACCTGGACCTGTAACATCCATTGTACCAGGTCACAATACAATCATCCACGCCACCAGGTCACCATACAATCATCTACTTCACCAGGTCACCATAAAGTCATTCACTTCACCGGCTCACCATACAATCATCCACTCCACCTGGTCACCATAGAGTCATCCAATGCACCAAGTAACCATAAAGTCATCCACTGAACCAGGTCACCATACAGTCATCCACTTCACCAGGTCACCATAAACTCATCCACTACACCGGGTCACTATACAATTATCCACTCCCCTGGTCACATAGAATCATCCACTCCACCGGGTCACCATACAAAACTATTATCTTTACCTAATACAAATCATTGTACACTGTGTCCTATGATCTTTCCCATCTTAAAGAATTTCCACTAATTCTAACACATAATTACCTTGAAATTTCTTAATAATAAGTGAGACAGACTTACGTTTTATAATCAACAATTTCATTTCTTTAATTTGGAAATTGGCTGACACCTCTGGTATCATGCAATATCCAATAACTTAGTTATGGCTCTGGCAATTATCGGTGTTTCGAGTTCTCTCGAGCGAGACTAGTTCTCTGGGACGACCTGAGGAAGCTGCCAGTGAGACACCTGGGTTGACCAGACAGAAGGAAAATATAATCATACCTGAAAGTAATCAAATATAATCATACCTGAAAGTAATCAAATTTAAGGTAATTTTTATTATATTTCTTCTCACGAGGTTTCAAGTGTCACCATGATGCAATATCATCGAGGTTTCTCTTCATACGTGATACTTAAACTACGAATAAACGATTCACTGCACAGAACTGCCGCTGCAGAGTACAGCCGCTGCACAGAACAGCCGCTGCAGAGAACAGCTGCTGCAGAAGTGGCAGCGGTGGCGCCATTATCCTCACTGCTTACTTGTCATTAGGCGTGAATAGCGGCCCAGCCCCAGGCCGGCGACAATGTCAACATGGTAACAAAGCCAAAGGACTTTCCAGCACGTCCAAGCTGTGTTCCAGCTTTGTTCCAGACTGCGTTCCAGGCAGTGTTCCATGCTGTGATCAAGGCTCAGGACCGAGGTACGTTCCATGTTTTGCTTCATGCTGTGTTGAAGGCTGTGATATATATATTATCCCATTACTTCTTAGCACATTGTACACATATATCATATGGTAAATGTGTAAGGTATATATCCCTGGGGATAGGGGAGAAAGAATACTTCCCACGGATACCTCACGTGTCGTAGAATGCGATTAAAGGGGACGGGAGCGGGGGGCCAGAAACCCTCCCCTCCTTGTATTTTAACTTTCTAAAAGGGGAAACAGAAGAAGGAGTATAATAAATAAATAAATAAATATATGGTTTCATAAACTATGAGAAAACTTGTAGCAGATGATCCCTCAGAGTATTAAAATGAAGTTGGAAGATAATCAACTAAAAATCTGTACAAAGATTATGGTGTGAAGTAAAACAGGGTTAAGAATAAATAACTAAATTCTTCTTTAAACCAAAAGGAACAAGGACTGATTCACATGAAAATCTTAAACACTTAATATGATGCAAGAAAACTGGGCCATTTTCACAAAGAACTCACATGTAGCATCAATTTGAGACAGTACACACTTTCTATTCATCTCCCTGTCTACTGTCATTCTCCAACTAAATTTCAAAAGGCCGACTGGGCTTATACAACCGCCAAAAATCACTTGTCCACATGTCAACCCATGGTCTGTGTGTTACAGTGAAACATGAACTTTCACACATATAAGACATTTCTTACTTTTTGACTGTTGATTTGCTCAGGGAGACCAAAGTCTCCATTCACACCATTTCTATAAACAAAATGTTTCCAATGTATCTGATCCTCAGTTACTGCTTTAGCATACTTAACTGAGGTAACTCTAGCCCTAATCAGTTTACTTACTGTATCCATCCATTTCTTCCACGGTCTCCTTCACCTCAATGTACCATCTACTGTACTACCATATGTACTTCTTTTAGCAAACATTCATCTGTGCACCATCTACAGTACAACCATATGTACTTCTTTTATCAAACATTCATCTATCATATGGTCAAAAGGACAAGAGATTCTTTATACACTTTCATTTTCATTCTCTCCATTCCTGATACCAAATGTACCACACACGTTATCCATCTGAACTCATCCTTAACCAGTCTTAATGTATATACACTAAGCTTTAACAACTTTACATCAGCAATGGTACAATTACCCCTTTGTGCAAGACTTCTGCAAACTCTACACAAATTTTTCATGTTCTCCAGAGCTTTAAGTGCAACTCTAATTTTTCTCCTCTACCTTATATCAATTCTAACTTCCACTGTTCCACTATCCCTCCTTACCACATTTTTTTTTTCTAAGGCTCCAGTCATGGACAAAAGTCCACATCAAGGCCAGGCCTTAACTGAAATATAGAGAGAATTATATATCAGAAAAAGAAAAGAAAAGGGAAAGTACTTACAAATTTTTGAGGATGTGAAATACCTGTCTTTTGAAATGTGCCAGATTATTGGTATTGGGAAAGACATGAGAAGGTGGAAAGTTCCAAAGCTTCGACATGGAGGGAAAGAAGCAGGTATCAAAATGGCCCACCTTTGAGTTGCCAATGGCCACACAATAATCATGTGACGCAGCAATTTGCTAAGTATTGCGTGGTCTAGCTAGTGGTGGGGGCACACAAGCAACCAGCTTTTGGGAGCAAAAACCAAAGTAATACCTACAGAAAAGGAAAAAAGAACAAACATTGCAGCATTAGACAAGTGGGTCAAGTTTGGAAGTTAGCCTGGGATAGTTTATAAGTCGGACCGCTTTCCACTTGACCCTGTCAGGTAAGGATACAAAGCAAGAACCACCCCAAATGTGAGAGCAGTACTATGCTTATTTAAAACCGACAAAAAAAAAATACGAAGTTGCTAATAATATGAGAAGAATACACAAAATATGACCAACAATAAGATGTTTAGATACATTGAAAAAAAAAAAATCATTATGGCTATCACAAAGAACTGTGAAAACTACAGCTTGCTAATGCCAGCTTTCACAAGGAGCTTAATGTGTAAAGTGATATCATAGTTGTGGACTAGAATTGCTCTCTTTATTGGTGGTATGGTACCCACAAAATGTCCGACAAATGAAGAAACCATCAAGCACTACCTTCTCCCCACACACCCTTCTGGTTCTCTACATTCCCTTAATGTGAAATTTCACTTCAACCAAAAACTACAAAATGTGCTGGTGAGTACAGTACCTGCATACTCAGTTATAACACTTACAATAACAGTTTGTCATCAAACTGGTATTGGTGTATACATCAAAACTTGATACAATACGCAATTTTTGTTCAAAGGGGATCCTGGCATCAAATGAGAATGGAATCCCCCCCCTTATTATGGAAACTTCCCTTTAATTATGACACATTTCCTTATATAATTTGCTCTCTATATATACATGAAATGCATCCCTCAAAAGCTGAGTATGAATATAAAAAAGCATAAAGTGAGAGTTTTTTCCCATTATCATACTGTTATGAATTTGAAGAAGTGTTCCCAGTAAGTAATTTTCAGTCACACTAACCTAACTAAAGTAAATACTACAGAGATAACAAAATATATCCATACAAAACATAGCTCAATATATCAATATATAAATTTTAAAAAATCACCAGCAGTAAAGTAACTAAATAAAACACTGCAAAAAAATGATAAACATTTTTGTAGATAGATTATCAAATGTAAATGCATATTCTGCTTACTGAAAATACTGGCAAATAGTGCTTGCCAAGGCCTGTGAGTTGCAGGTGAGGATTAGACAGGTAATTGAGACAATGAGGCAAGACTGTCTACCTCTTTTTCTAGTATTTGGCTAGTTTCATGAGAAACGGGGTGAGGTTTATTTGCTTGGTGAAGGAGTTTCCCCGACTTTGTGCCAGTTTAAAATTCTCATCACATGAAAAAGTGTAAATATGAAAACTACAAAGTGTAAATAGAAGAGTATCCAAACTCTTTTTATGGAACTACATCGAAAAAGTACATGAAGAATGAGTGTAAACTGTGGAATACCTGTACTGACCCTTTCTTGGGAACAAGACCCTGTATGAAGGAAACCTGTGGTTGGAAAGCTATTATATCTTTGATCGATAGGCTCAATCTTAAAATAATAAAAAAAAGTTCTCCTGCAATATATTAGTAACTAAGTAAAGAAAAAATCCTGTTGATGAAATACATCTCCCAGTCTATCTAATGTACAAGTAACCAAGTAAAAAAATTTCCTGTTAATGGCAATATTATAATCATTTTAGACTAATCCTGATCTTTCTGACACATCATAATCTCACCTTAATTCAATATCACAAATATGATAACAGCATATCAGTATTTAATTTGTGCACTATATCAGCAAATATTTCACTTATTAACATATGATACAAACATAGTTTTTTTCAAAAACTAGTTTCCACATACTGCACACTTTCTTTTCTTATACAAATGATCTCGTACAATTTGTATCTAATTAAAAGGGACAGCAATATAGGAATATGCTAATACTTACAATCACTGTCACTACGGCGAGAAGACTCCGAGGCGTAAAGACCTGGAAACTCCTTTTCAACGTCAGGACTTTCAAAATCCATACTGGATGTCTGGGAACTGGAGAAACCACATATGGAAGCCGATAGAAGCCTGGCTGTTATGGTAGACAGTGAGGGACCAATGCAGCAGAAATGTCCACCTGAAAATGTTTGAAATGAATTTGTATTACAAGACAAAAAGTAGCAATCTTGATATGTAAGTATGGGTGACTAGCATTAGATAATCTTCATAATGTGTCTAAGAAAATCAGGTCATCACTCCTTTAGCATTGCATTTTGAAAAAAAGGGTTATGGTATGTATTTTGAGAATCACTTTTTTGCTAAGCAGTAAACTTCACCTTAATGGAGGTTGAACTGCTAGAGCTCTCACTGAGCAAAAAATGTGTATCAATATATCCAACATAAAATATCATGATATGATATACCACAATACTGTATCTTTACATACCAAATCTATATCTATGCTTTTCATCTGTCTGTATATCATCAGCAAATGCAAGACTACTTAATCATTTATGAAACTCTAAAAAATGGTAAATACATTAAAAGTTCAATATTTTAAGACCTGTTCACTTTTCATCTTAGAGGAGAGATATGTGTATGATAAGCTAAAGACCAACAGTTTTTCAATTTTTACCCGATATAATAATGAATCAACTGTCAATATCTAATTACATACAGGGAGTCCTCACAGAACAATGGGGCTGCATTCCTAGCAATCTGCCATTAGAGTATAATGTTGCTATATGAGTAACTGAAACCTATGTTATAAGGAAGGTTATATTCCAAACCAAATATTTCCCTAATCTAATCATCATGTATGGACTATATTCAAAACATCTCAGATTACCATCAATACTCACTAATTCACCAACTGCTGTGATTTCACTGATAATTTAGTTGGTATTTTGTGATTTTTAATGAGAATGCTGGAGATGAGGGATTGAGGTAGGGAGAGATGGAGTGGGATGGGGGTGGACTGAATGGTTTGTCATGCATTCCAAAGTAAGTATATCCATTTCAGTATGAGATCTTTATGTTTGTTGATATGTTTGATCACTATAATAACTATCTTAACATTCTCAAGTAAGGTATATCTCACTTTTATGGCACATTAAGAATATGAAAACTTGGTGTACCTTATAAGGTGACCATCAGTGGCTCGAATATGATAAGAATCTAATATTATTCCGTTTTGATATCATTAGAAAAGGTTTTAAGGGAGCGGGAGGCTGGAAATCCTCCCCTCTCGTTTTTTTTTTTTTCCCAAAAAGAGGGAACAGAGAAGGGGGCCAGGTGAGGATATTCCCTCAAAGGCCCAGTCCTCTGTTCTTAACGCTACCTCGCTATCGCGGGAAATGGCGAATAGCATAAAAGAAAAAGAAAAAAAGAAGAAAAGGTTTTGTAATTGAGAAGCTTTAAAATATACTTAACTATCTCATTATCAATTGGAAAGAATACTAAAAAATATAAATTTTTTCAAATTTTACTTTTTGCAAATTATAATGTGGTTTTATGAATTTCTACCCTAAAGCTTAAATGCTGCTCTTACAAAATGTTGCCCTATGAGCTGTCATTCTGCATGGCCTCCCTGTACTGTAAGCAAACAAAATAATTATACCTTTGTTGTTTACATCAACAAATCATCATAAGCAATGATGGCTCCAATATTTTTGGGAGTACTGGAAACAAAAAATATCTAACAGACAATTAAAACCAATCACTGATTAGACTTTTAACTAATATTAATCCATCTATATCTCTAACATCTGTTAGGTCAAGATTACCAGAAATTTTTTTTGCAGGATACCATCTTGGAGAAAAGTGTTTTCAATCTTCAAAAGCTATATTGCCTCCTCTGCGGTCTGTCTCACAGGCAATGATTACCTACCACCATGAAGTTGATGGGCTTGAGAAAAATCTTCTCAATAAATCTAAACCAAAAATGAAAACTTTCACAAGTGATTTGGAGGCATAATAGAATATGATTCTCTGGAAGGAGGAACACCCAGGACAACACAAGAGGAGATTCACCATGACTAAACTATGTGCTATTTTATGAAAGCAGAAGAGTGCCAAGGGCCACTTTTCTTGATTTTCTGCAATAAAGCATTTCTGAGGAAGACCTAGGTAGAGGCCAGCTTCCTTATGTTGTGTGGTCTTGCGTAAAGTCCAGGTTAAGCCAGCAAGACAGGCCAACTTCCTTATGTCATGTGCTCAAGTATAAAGTCCAGACTGAGCCAACAAGACAAGGTGCTTGATCAGTGTGGAGCTATTTCTTACAAAGAGGGGTTTCAAGGTTCTGGAGTGGACAAATAAAACATTCCCTGTACAATCACTGGTGAAATCCAAATATCTCTGAGGTAATTTTCATGTGGCATGATGCTATCCCAAGAAACTTTTCCAAGGGAGGATGATCTTGACCCATAAGAGTTCATCACAAAAAAGATACTTGTATCTGGACATGTGTTTAATTCATGAGCCTAAGCTATAAAGGAAAGTTTTCTTACAAAGACTGTCGAGCTAAGTCTCAAAAAAGAGCTACCACTTATGATGAAGTGGAAAATAGAAAGACTGGAGCAGTTTATCCCAAATAAGCCCAGTCAGATAAATACCAAAACCCACAGAAAGGAGTTCTTGAAAGGCACTCTTTGCAAGAGACAACAGTGTTACTAGCCAAGTATTAGTCATGAAACAGGCTCGAAAAAATCTCAATATGAGGCTTCCATGGCTTCCACATCATTAGAATCTTCAAGGAGGGTCTGAAATGATTTCTAGACTGATTGATTTTGACTTTCAGTAAAAGATGAGTATTAAATGTAAAAGGCTATATGCTATGTACTCTCAAACAGGTAAATTCTGATTTCAGGACTCTGAGTTTGGGGTCCTTCAACAGGGTTGAGGTACTCTGAGAGAACCAGAGGAAGCAACTATGACAAATGGCAGAGTTGATGGGTTAAATGTCCCACCTGGAGGCTACCAGAGTCACTAAACCAAAAAAGTTTAGTTTAAGAACTGGGACCAAAAGGTGAACAGGCAAAAAGAGAGAAATCTGGTTCTACAGTTTCCAATCCAGGGGAAATGCCTCTGGTTCTGTTGCCCATAAATATATACCAGAGAAACATAAATTGGGAGTAACACACTGGTTCTGGTGATTAATAGATCTACTTGAGGGGGCCACTCCCTGGGAAAGGATCCACTTGAAAGCCACTTTCCCTACTGACATCTCTGTAGTCACTGAACTTAAGAGGGCATCTACCAAGCATATCCAGATATGAGGCTTGGAAAAAAAAAGGGTCTTGCACATAGCCTGGCTTACAATTTTCTAAATCAAGTCTAAAGGAATCAGAACTTTGCAAGAGCCTCTCTTCATCAGATATTGGACAGCCATAGTAATGTTCATCAGAAATATTCAGGATCAGGGTCTCAGGACATTCTAGGAAAATCATCAAGGCATTAACAGCTTCTTTGTTGTGATATATAGGAATTTCTGAATCCCTTCCATGGAGCCTACAGTTACATGATGCTCCAATTTAGTGCATCCTCCCAAACCCTCTGAGTATTTATAAAACACATGGCCTTTGGAAAAAATATTAGTGAAGTACAGTTTAAAAAAAGTCTTAGGAAGCTGATAGTATCAGGATTGCTGCCAAGGTATGATGTTGATTCCTGTACCCTCAGTAGAATGTTGCGGATAAACAGAAGAATTGAAGCTCTCTATAGGGAGGAGGATAGTGTGTTTAGTATAGACCTGTGGGAACATTTAAGTCATGTTTTGTACACTAAGGATGGTCTTCACTTAAATGGAAGAGGGAAAGCCCACCTTAGCAAAGTATTGGATGAGAACATTAGGCCTTTTTGATGATAGAGATAAACTACTTAGGAGAGCAAATCACAAAATCACAGTCAAGCCAAAGAAGGAACAAGGAGAGTGGGGGAGGGTGAGAGGGGAGCTGTGGGAGGTGGGCTGGTGTGGGGGAAATCTGAGTGTGAAAGGGATCTGAGGGATAAGGTTTCCAGTTTGACCACTATAAAGGTAGCAGTAGAGTACGGATGGGTCCTTGGCGATAAGGATCCTCGGGGAGTAGCAGTAACCTTACAGGCAGAGGAATTAGCATAGAAAGGTCAAGTGGGGTCAGTTGGGGACAACTTAAGCAGTATAAGTAGCAGGTTAGCACAGCTACAGGTCATCTCCCAGGGATGTTTAATAAAAAAAAAATGCCCGGAGCATCATTATGAAGCATGATGAACTTATATCTAATGCAGTCACTGAAAAACTGAACATCATTGCAATCTCAGAAACTTGGGTAACCTTTGAGAATAAACACTTAGTCGCCAAGTTAGCAATATTCGGATACAAACTATCGACAAAAGATCGCTTATTAAGGGTAGGTGGTGGAGCTTTGAGCTACACTGATAAAAATCTAAGTGCTATTAAGATAAGAAAAGTAGACACTTACTTATGACTCTCTTAATATTGACATTACCAACAAATTCAAAAGTAAACTATGTTTTGGCATTATTTACAAATCTAAGCAAAAAGAAATATGATGATAAGATGCTATACAATGAAATTATACTATAATAAACAATAAAGAGGTTATAATAGCAGGAGACTTCAACAGTGCAATTATATGCTGGACACGTTAACACATGACCTTGAGAGGATGAAACTAATGGAACTGGTTGAAGACGCTTTTCAAGAACTGTTTATTATAAAAACATCTAAAGGTAAAAACAATCTTGATCTTGTCCTCACCAGTGACACAAACTTTATCAACTCTTACAACGTAGGCAAGAGTTTGTCAAATAGTGATCAGTTTGATTAGATTAGAGATAAATTTAGATTATGAAATTAATGACAACAAACTCTTGATCTCAGATTACAGGCAAGCAAATTTTGAAAACATCAGACACGAAATTCGCAGTACCAATTGGACAAAACTTCATGACGTTCACATGGTGGAGGAAATGTGGAGTAATTCTAAAAACACACTACTTGAGATTGAAAATAAATATATTCCACAAATTATGAGGAGACCTTGCAATATTTCAAAAACATGATGGATGACAAGGAGAATAGAAGGACTAATATGCCAGAAGAAGAAAACATACAAGAAATTCAAATCAATGGAAACCATTGAAAATCAAAAGAGTGTAAGAAGGTCATAATACATAGCAAACATGAGGAAGAAAAGAGAATTTCCTTGAAAGTTACGAATAATCCTAAGGAAGTCTTCAAATATATAAGACAAAGGAAGACAGTAAAAGAAGGAACTGGACCATTATGAAACAAACATGACACACTAACTACTAATGACAAGGAAATGGTTACCATACTAAATTATTCCATTAACTCCGCATTCATATATGAAAAAACATCTCGAATACTGCAGCCAATGAAAATGTTTCTGGGATCTGATAAAGAAGAGTTGAAGGTTAGAGAAATGAATAGCACTGAAGTACTTAAATTCCTGAACCATTTAAATCCTAACAAATCCAATGGTCCAAATGACTTAGCTCCAAGACTTTTTAAAAAAGGTCAGGAGACAGCTGATGTACCTGATAACAAAAATATTCAACAAATCTCCATTGGACAGTCAGGTGCCAACTGACTGGAAACTAGCAAATGTTACTCTTATATATAAAAAAAGGAGACAAAAAAGTGTGACTTGAACTAATGTCCAGTTAGCCTCATGCCAGTGTTTGGTAAAACGATGGAAAAAATAATACAAGATAAAATTGTCAGGTTCCTAAAAGATCACAAAATTTTATCACACAACCAACACAGTTTCTGCAATGAAAGATCCTGCCGACAAATTTGCAGAATTTTTTTTACTGTCATTTATCTGAATTGGGATGGAAAAGTACCATCTAATGTAGTATATTTAGATTTCCAAAAGGCTTTCAATAAAGTACCTCACAAGAGACTTTTACATAAACTTAAAGCACATGGAATCAATGAAGAACTCTGTACATGGATCAGAGACTGGCTTTCCAGAAGAAAGCAGCATGCAGTATTAAACAGTGAAGCCTCAGACTGGCTAGATGTAATGAGTGGTGTGCCACAGGGGTCCGTCCTAGGCCTAATTCTTTTCATAATATACATTAATGACCTAGAATTTAGTCTCATATCTAAGATCTCCAAATTTGCTGACAATTCTAAACTAGGAGGTAGAGCTGTAAATGGGCAGGACTGCAAAATGGTTCAAAGAGATCTTAACTTACATGCAGAGTGATCAGACAGATGGCAAATGAAGTTTAATGCAGACAAGTATAAAGTTATGCACTTTGGAGACAAGAATATGTTATGACT
>JAUTXX010521726.1:0-21064 GCA_032273605.1 Panulirus laevicauda | reverse complement strand
GATATTCTTGTCCACATCTGCATTGTGTATGTGGAAAGCATTTGACATTGTTCCCTGACACATTTCACACTAAAGTTACTTGATACCACCCTCCACAACAGTGAATAAGAATTGGTTGGCTATTTTCATAGCCGGCCTCCTTGGCGGAGTCACTCACAGTGATGTCACCTCTAAATCGCATAAATCCTACAGTGGAGTTCTTTGAAGAGCGGTTCTTTCTCGAACTCCCTTCAGTCTTCCTACATGACCTCCCATTAGTATTAGTAAGCCTCAACATGAAGGTCTTTTCATAAGCACAAGATGTCAAAATTACATCATGTCACCCTGACACCACAGGAGCAAAATCAAACATGCAGCACTACTTTGCACAATAGGAACAATAGCTCATCGGGAAATGAATTTCTGCATCTCTGCAGAAGTCATCGGTCACTCTTTTAACCCTGAACTTCACCCACTTTCTGTGCCACCAACACCATCAAAACTTGCCTTCATGCTTACTCATGGGATTGGCGAGTACTTATTGGGGGATTTTTATTTTGCTCTACTATGAATGTGGTTGATTCTATACTAGTAAGAAGACAGTGTTATGTGAGGTCATTCCTGATGTAGTAGAGATGTTTCCAGAAAAAAGATTGTTTTATCTCTTTTTTCATGTCTATGTAATGACAAAATTTTAATTTGTACAGCAAATTGATTGCAATTGATTACAGAGTACAAGAAAATTCATGTTGCATCACTTCCACAAATGGGAGTGATAATGGAATGACAAGCCAATGGTTTTGTTGTTAATTCCACTATCACCACCAAAACTCTTACTTTCAGCTTCATTTATGAGATTGGCTAATAGCTTTTTTGTGAATTAATACTACATTTAACAAGAATGTAATCATATTAGGGAGAAAAAACATAATTTCTTTCATGAGAGTAGAATTGTTTGTAGGAAACTTTTGAATATCTTCTTCCCTTTCTCATGTTTTTAGAGAAATGGAATATCAATTTGTACAATATGTTGAGAAACAAAGTATTACAATGTAAGGATTTGGGCTGTATTACCGCAACAAGCAGGAGAGATGGCAGAGGAATCAGCCAACGGTGGTAGTATTAACTCCATCTGTCAACTATGCCATGAACACCACCAGAGCCTTTACTTTTAACCTCATACTTGGGGCTGTTGAATATTTACTGAGGGGTAACCATTTTTCATATTCTGTAAATGTGGTAGTTTCTGTATCATTGGGAAAATGAAGTTACAAGTTCATCAGTGATTGAGAAGAGATATTTTCAGAAAGAAATTTTTTTTTCATATTTGTTCCCTGTTACTTGCATTGGTAAGGTAGTGCCAGGAACAGATGAGAAAAAGGGCTTCTTTTTTCTCTTCTATTGTCCAGCCATTGTGCACTGAAATCATAGCCCCCTTTCCAAAACCAGGCACCACAGGACTTTCTGTGGTTTTTCCCCAAGTGCTTTATATACCCTGGTTTAGTCCACTGACAACAAGTTACCCCTCTCTATGCCACATCACTCCAGTTCACTTTACCCTATACATGCCATATACCCTTCTGCTTATTTAGGTCCAATCACTCAAATTTTCAATCAATTCATCCTTCCATCTCCAATTTAGTCTTCCCCTTCGCATAGTCCTCTCCACTTCTGACACAAATATATTGTACAATATATTGATACTGTACATGCAACTTTACAACATATGACTTAGAATTGTATTGCCACCATAATTGAAAGGGAGTGCCACCTTCGCTGCCACCAATACCAGTTACGAGTTTGTTGCTTTCCCTTTAAGACAAGTGTGTTCGTTGGAATTGATGTGAGAATGGATGTTAATGTTGCTTATATCATAATCTACAATTTTTCATTGCAAATGTACAACATTTCAGCCTAAAATGGAATAAAAAGTCTTTTGTAGGCTGCCTTAGGAATCTTATCACTTCTTTCAACACTGTATTTATGAGAAATTGAGTTCTTAACTCTGAAAGATAACCTTATGAATGGAATTTGAACATCACCCATTGTAAGTTGAGAACTGGTGGTATTTGCTTCTATGTAGTTTTAAAAGATGGCTTAAAAACTGAATTTTGATCAAACTATGATGTAAATTTTATTTTTCCAGCAACAAGTACCCTTAATGTCACATGATATCCATTGTTAAAATCTAGCAAGTACTGTTAACTAGATTTTATTAATTGTTTGATGCTACTCCTGTAGGTGAGACATGCTGTCACAGCATGCCATCAGATGAGCTAGGAACTGCAACTGTCAGTGGTCAAAGAAAAGTCTGTGATGTTTGTGCACATCCAATGAACAAACCTACCATTTCTCAGGGAGCACACTGCACCAACCCCAGTTCATGGTAAGAATTATCCAGTCCAAAGTAACTTTGAAGTCTGCTTTGCTGAGTGAAATGCTTTAAATATAAGAAGATACAGCTAAACAGAATGAAGATTTGAAGAAAGTTTTTGATGAGAGAGAAAGGACATACAAACAAAATATGACAGGTTATGCTGCAAGGTTGAGAGGATGTTGATTGTTTGATGGATGTATAAAGCATGGACTTTGTTAGTAAGAGCTATAAGAGAAGCACAGAACACCTTTAGTAAGGAAGATATCTGTAAAGAAGTGGAAATGATACAGTGGAAACAAGACTAAGAAGAGAAGAATGTAAGGTAAATTACAGTAAATATATGTAGGAGATTTTATGAAGGATAGAATTCTGAAAAACTCAAAGGCGATAATTTTCATTTGTGGACATTGAGAAAAGCAAGCGGAGAATAAGAATATATTTAGCTGTGAACTGTAAGGATGATATAAAATGAATGGTATTTGTCTTACTGGCAGCATTTAGGTAAAGTATGTCTGTTATATATGGGAGTGGTTTAGAGGACAAATCATAAACATATTTAAGAAAAACTTTTATTAGTTTATAATGCTGAAATTGAAGTACTGGAAGGACAAGACTACCCATTTCCAAGCTAAGCTGTATCAGCCACCATTGCTTCCTTTCTTTCCTATCACCATGCCTTCTACTCTTCTATTTTTTATTATTTTTGCCCTTTTTCCTTGTGTAGTTATGTAAAGTGAAGTGTATATATGAACAGAGGGATAAATTGCCTTTAACTGATAGTAAACTCTCAATCAGTTGATGGAAAAAATGCTCTGCTTCTGTTCAGATAAATGAGAAATTTTGTGTTGTTCATCAAAGTTTTGATCGTCTCTTTTATTAGAAATTATGATGTTGGAAGATTTTTATTTGTTTAAGACTGCAAACTTGATTTATATGAATAAGCACCACGTGCAACCACACATCATCCAATGATTGAGGGCGATGGTGCTGAATGTAATTGGGAGGGAGCTAGTGGAGAAGTTTAAAAGTTGTTATAGGTTGGATGTGCTGGGAATTGGGGAAACCCATATCCTTAGGCAGGGTGTATGGAGTGAAAATGGAAATGATTAGTGCAAGTAATGGGGGGCATGGAAGGAGGAGTGGTACTGACTGACAGGTATGAATGAAAATTATCAGAGAAAAGGGAAAGGATGTGTAATTCTGTTATCACCGAGATGGTGGGAGGGTGTTACAAAGCATGATCATGAATAGTGTGGTTAAGGATGTTTGTAGCAATTGTAGGGGAAGAAGTCTGTTGAGTATAACAGGAAAAATGTCTGCTAGAATGTTGTTTGATATAGTGATGGAAGTGACTGAGTGCAGAATAAGTGAGGAGCAGGGGTTTATAGGAAAGGTAGGGAATGTATGGGTCATATTTTTGTTGTAAAGATGACTGGAAAAGTATCTAGCAAAAGGTGAGAAGCTTTATGCAGCTTTTATGGATCTGGATAACATGTAAGGCAGAGTCAAGTAGAATGCATTATGGGATATGTTAAGGATGTAATGGGTAGGGGGACAGCTGTTGGATAGTGTGAAAGCCGCCTGTAGAGGAGCAGAGAGTGAATGGAAAGTCAAGCATAAGTTTTGGTAGACATGTGGGTGTGAGGTAGGGCTGTGTGATGTCACTATGGCTTTTTAGTATATATATGGAAGACCACCTGTGACTTGGGGAAGTGGAGCGGAAGATTACTGGAGGGAGAGAAATGGTGGAAGAATGTGTGGAAGTGTATGCGAGGGAGGCATGTAAGGACAGGGAAAAGTAGGAACTCTTTTTGCCATGGCCACCCCCTTGATGGGAGTTCCCAAAGGGAATGGGCATCAGAGATGTAGATGGATAGATAGACTGTACTTAAGATGAAGATTTTTCTCTTCTAAACATTTGCCCCAACTTAGATACCTGTTCAGGTGCTAATGATTCTTCTTTTCTGAATAGTTGTACCAGTTATATACAGGATTAATTTGCCTTTATATGGAAAAATGCTTTCACATTTGTGGGGGTGGTAGGATTTAGATTTTCATTTGTGTTTATATTTAGTTTTTTATGGGGAGAAACTTTGTCTTCTTAACCTTTTATAATGTGTACCATGTCTTTATACCTATGAATATATGCTCAAACGTGCACACAACCTCCTAGCTTATGCCAGGTACTTACATATATACTTAGTTGAATTTACAGGTGAATTTACGACAGTTTGACTTAACATCTCTTCCAATGTGACCACGCAACTTGCCCTGTGCCACACTTTTCCCATCATCAGTTGATATTACTGGTGTGTCTGTTCCTTTTGCACCTCTGTTAGCAGGTACACCACACTGTACTCAACAAGTCACTGTATCAAATGACTACTGTATGGCAATTGACATATGAAGGGTAAGGTGTCTTGATATCTGTTTCCTTCCCTATCCCAATAAGATTTGTTAGCAATTATTTTTAGTTTGTTAAATATTTATTTGTGCTAAAATTAGAAGTGGAAAGTATGTAAAAATATTGAAGATTAAAATTATCAGGAACAGAAGAAAAAGGTGGGTCATTTTTATATACAGTGATTTGATTATCTTGATTTAATGATTTTCAGATAGGTGTGAAATTTAGATCATCATATACCTTTTAGACTTTTCCATTATCTTATTTGTTATTATTCAAGTGGTGGCTCTTGAAAGACTTGAATATTTGATTATGTATGTTAGTGTTTCTGTTGATGCACAGTAGTGCATAATTGATTGTAATCTTTTAAATCTTTGATATTGAACTCAGATGTATGAATACTGTATACTTAGGTAGTCCAGAATAACCGATATATCTCTTGTGGTATATAGGGAGGAGGAATTCGGCTTGCTCCAGCATGTGAATGGCCTCTTGACTGTGTTCAGTGACTCATGTCATGAGTTAGTACTTCAGTACAGTCCATGGGAGCATTATTCTGTCTGCTGCCAGCGCAATAGCACTCCCTCAAAGATAAAGACAACACTGACTCAAAACACAGACAACCAGAATGAAGAATTTGAGAGAGTAAGTAAATTGGTTATAGATTCTATTTGCATCAGTGTGAAAGTTAATGGGATAACATGAAAAGATACTATAGTTCAGTATTGATTATATGGTCTGATTTGAGCCCAGATTGGATGATGATGGATGACCAAAAACACCAGATAACCAAAATTTTGCCTAAAAGTTTGAATATTTTGAGAGAAAATGCTGGAAATTATAATAACAAATTAAGACTGGGTAGATCATGTACTTAACACCCCAAAATATGTACGTTACTACAAATATCTTTCGTCTATCATCTGATGTGAAATTATCCTTTCATGGAGTGCCTTGGTTTCTGTTGTTCAGGCTGTTCATTCAACTGATATTCATAATTTTTTTTAACTCCGCCTTTTATTTTTTACCACTTTTTTACTTGTTTCCTTCTTTCATACTTATTTGCTGTTTTTTTTATGCTTGTGAGGTAGCACCAGAACCAGATGAAGAAAAGACCTCATTTGCTCATGTTCATACTCTAGCTGTAATGTGCAATGTTCTGAAACCACAACCCCTTATCCAAAACCAGACACCCCAGACCTTTCTGTGGTTTTTTCCCTGGCCATTTCATATTCTCTGTTACAGTCCATGGACATCATGTTTATCCCTGTAAACCACATTGCTCCAATTCACTCTGTCCCTTGTATGGTCAAAAATGGAGCTTGCTTGAGATGTAGGCTACTCTGCACTAGTTTATGATGCTCAATAATAATCAGCTTTCCAACGGAGCTGAGGCATTTCTTAATCTCTTTGCACATACAGCACTGATAGCACCCTTCATCTTTCAAGATTTGATTAAAAAATTTATTTTTGATGTTATTTATTGTCAATAGACGTGTAATTCTTTTTTAAAGGACCTCATATTGAGGAAGATCTTAACAGTATTGATGATTTAATTAGATGGAGAATGGGCACAAAGATGATCGCATAGAAAAGCTTGTTGCAATGGCTGCAGAAGACCAGTGTAAGAGACTTTTCCATGGATCTCTGATAGCTCCTTCTGCAATTCTCAGGGATCAACATCCAGCACCTGATGTAACTGGTAAGTATTAGAGTCTGCTGTAATTTTCTTTTTGTGAATATTGATTTATGACAGTGTTTCTTTGTACTAGAATGACCCATTATTTGAGTTAGGGAAAGGATATGTTTTTTGATATTTGAAGAAAGGGGGGGCTGAACACTCACCCCTGGCTTGATACTTTTGTGCATGGGGCCATAGCAACATACCCTCCAGCTTGGGCCTCCTGTGCTAATGGCCTGAATGAGTTGGCAAGAAAGCAGGTCTTTTCACTTCCATCTTGATACCTTTTTGGTAGGTGGTGTAAGTAAAAGTGTCAGAAGTGAATTTTGTAAAAACAATGGAAAATAAAAAAGTTCTTTGCCCTACCCTCCACAACAATGACAAAAAGTGGTTGGCCACTTTCAGAGTTGGCTGCCAAGCCAGAGTTGCTCACAAAGGCTACAACTCTTAACACCTTTAAACCCTGCAAAGGAGTTCCTCAAGGAGCAGTTCTGTCTCCATCCCTCTGAGTTTCTTTTTACATGACCCCCATTACCTCCTGCAAACCACTGTATGAAGGTCTTCCATTTGCACATTGCTGTGAAATAATATTACAGCCCCCTGACACCACAGAAACAGCAACAGACATGCAAAACTTTATAACACAATTGGAATGATGGTTCATCCAGAAAAGAATGCTTCTTCACAAAAGTTTTCAGTTGCCTTTTTGACCCTAGACATCCTACTTCCTCCTTCACTTTAAATGACCTGACATTTTCATTCAACAAAAAAAATCTAATCTGGGTATCACATATAACAAATATGACATACACACCCCTGTATGCAAACATCAGCCTGAAAGCAACAAACTAAATGCCCTCAAAGCATTAATTGGTACCATATTTGGACAAAATTCATCCACTCCACCTAAAACTATGCCTCACCTGCTTAGTCATCTACCCTATCAAAAGTTAATATAACGTAGCTGCAAACCACACAAAACAGAGTGCTCAGTACAATCATTGCCTGCCTGGCATCCACAAATGCCCAGCACTTGACTAATGAAACAGAAATCCACTCATTACAATCCCACTTCATTATACATAGCAAACAATTCTTTCCAACAAGTGCTATTGTGGATGATATTGCCTACACTGTAGGAAAAGTTTGTGGTAGTGTAATGATGATATGCTTGTCATTTATCATGTAGGTAATAAAGATGTAATGAAGGAGAGACAGTAAAGGATAAGAAATGAATAGAAATTATTAAGAAAGTGGACTGGACATTAACACAGTTAGAGGATGGAATGTAAGAATTTGGAAATATAGTCAAAAAAGATAATGTCATCAGATGGGAGAGGAAATACTGGATTTGAAAAATGCTTTCAAAGGGTATGAAGATAGAATCAGTTCAGTTGAATGGATGGGATTCAGGGGAAATATAACAAAAAGAATGAGGGTGCAATGACTGAAGAGAAAAATGATTCAGAAGTGGAGTGGATGTACATCTTTTTCATATGCTCAGGTATGTTAACACACCACCCACTCATTTTGGAGCCTAAACTTCCACACATATTCTGATAGCAATCTGTATGTCAACTTTTGATTAGATTATGTTATTTATGTTTTGATTACTTTGCAGGTTTAGGATGCAAGACAAACAAGACATTGGCATTTGTAGCGGTGGACTCGCTGCATCACAAAAATATAGCAGAAAGACTTGGGGTTAATGTGTCCGCTCAAGAGCCTCCCAATACTGCTGCTGTTATTGTGGACCTTCAGAGAGAGGGTCACTTCATTATGGATGCCAGTTTATCAAAACTGACTTTGGCTAATTTCATTATCAACTACACACAAGGACTGTTGGATCGGTAAGATGAATTTCACTGATACTTCTCTGAGGTTGATATTCTTACTCGTAAGTGGCATGACACAAGAAAGCCAGGAGGGTATCAAGACTATCCTTCATAGAAGGTGATTGTTCTGATTTTATTGTTGTTGAAAAGAAAGAGAAGAATGAGATAGAGTATCTGGAAAATATGTTTGTATGTAGGAAATTTGGTTGTGATTTTTTTTTGAAATAAGATATGTCATGTTTTGGGCTCAGAGCATTGCATTGGTTAAATCTAGATTTGGCATTTTTTGCATGTAAAAGGAGACAGTAAAATATTTGTTTGGTACCTTTTTCTTCTGGAGCATTTAGAAGAAAATGCCAGTTGAAGCTGTAATGTTTATCATGATTATTCACATGATACCTAAACACACACCTACATGAACACAAACACACGAGGAGAAATGCCCAGAAATTGAGACCGTTAAAGAAGGTAGAGGACACAGAATGGGAAGTAATTCTAAGGATGAGAGAGACAGACAAGGTATTGATTTATAGGAGCAGAAATTTAGGGAAGTTCATCAGGGACTAACCTTAAATATATATATAGTTTCCTTCTAATTGTTTCTGTAATTGCTCTTAGTATGTCTTTTATTTTTGTATCTATTGCAATGAACATTGAAATTTGCTAATGTAAGGTGTTGAGAGGATCAAATACTGTGTTAGAGACAAAACTCTGGAAAATTTATAGGTATATGATGGGAGGTTTATTAAGGTGCAGAATATTCAAGTTAGACTCAAAAAGGGAAACAATATAGATTATAGAAAGGACAAGAGATATGCAGATGGAAGAAAAATTGCTACAGCTGGACTACTGATGGATGGGCTACAGCAAAATCACTGGGGCTGGTAAAGCATGATGTACATAGTCATAAGTCCTTTATGATTTTTGAATTAGAAGGACACTCTATTCCAGCAAAAGAAGAAAGTGTAGTGAAGAAAGAAATACTAGTGAGAGAAATTTCAAAGGCAGCAGACATGGTAAGTACAGTTTATGAGATCACCTGTGTAACCGTCAGATTTTTGAGACGCATTCAAAGTCCATGAAAAAATTTGAGCAGATGTGTAGTTGATATAAAACAATGAAAAATCCTAAATAGGAACTTGTATCATAATGTGTGACTGAGTTTTGCTGTTTGATAGTAGATATGTCCCTCTCAGTCATTTCAGCATTTTTGGACCTCTGAGAAATTGAAGGATATTTTAGCTGAAAATCTTGAGTCATTGGTTGCCTGAGACAACTGGATACTTTATTACATTTTGTAGGGAAAAAAGAATGGGGAAAAATGGTCAAGATACAAAGGTACAGACACTGAAGGTTCCTTTAAAAATGATGTGTAGTTAGAAGGTACACAGAAAAACTGCAAAACTTGCTAACCATGAAGAATTTCAACAGTTTTTGTCAAAGGAGATGGATCAAAGATAAAGTGAGAAAGAAGTAAAGGGAACATTCAGAAATCTTAAAAAACTAGATATCAGAATAATCCAGAAAGCACAGTTTCCATCACAAGCACAGAGAGGCCAGTTATGAAAGTAGTAGGACTGAGAGTAATGCATAT
This sequence comes from Panulirus laevicauda, assembly GCA_032273605.1. Classification (NCBI taxonomy): domain Eukaryota; kingdom Metazoa; phylum Arthropoda; class Malacostraca; order Decapoda; family Palinuridae; genus Panulirus; species Panulirus laevicauda. The sequence continues at coordinate 11,194 of JAUTXX010521726.1, read as the reverse complement.
TAGTACCAATGGACTTTTTTTATTGGAGACCGCAGTCACAGACAAAAGTCCATTTCAAGGCTAGGCCTTAATTGAAATATACAGAAGATTATGAAGGGAACAAGACAAGATGGGAGAGTATTTAAAAATTTTGGAGGAACTTAAAAACCTGTCGTAAAATGTGCCAGGTTGTAGTTATTGGGAAGGACATGAGAGGGTAAAAAGTTTCATAGCTTCGAGGTGTAGAGAAAGAAACATTGAAAAAGAACAGGTGGTGAAAGCCTTGCATGAGATGAAGTGTGTACAAGTGACTGGAGTGGAGGAAATAGCAGTTTTATATCTTTAAGAAAATGGATGACTTTGTTGCTGATTGGCTTGTTAGGATTTTCATTGTCTGTTTCCTTGCGCTACCTTGCTGACGCGGGAGACAGCGACATAGGTTAATAAAAAATATAATATATGGATCATGATTGATATTGATGTATAAATATACAAATGGAGAGGTTACCTAATCTCTGCATTTATATGGGTTGAGTGGCTGAATAGTAAGGCAGATCTCTCAATTCTGGTACAATCTTTGTTGTTCATGTTTGGATTATCTTTTTGTGCTTCTTTAGATGTGATGAACAAACTTGAGAAGAACATTATAGTTTTGGCCTTATGCAAGATGTGAACAGGTTGATGAATTTTTCCTTGTCTGTGTGCTGTTACCTGTTTGTGCACCCAGGGGAGAAAGCTTTACACTTACAGGATCTCGTTTCTTGTATGATATTTACCTTCAAGATGATATTCAAATCTTTGTAAGCTCTTGGGTTTCATGGTCTCCTTGGTTAAACTAATCTACCATTAACTAACCTTACACTAAACCATTATTCTTTACATCCTTCATAAATGTCCTCTTTCTCAGCTTCTGATCATGGCCTCTGGTAACTCTGGTATTGCACCTTGTGAAGAACTGTTTAGTGTCATCATCATTCACTTGATTTAGGAACTTAAAAGCTGTTATCCGGTCCCTTTCTTGTTTTTCTTTTTCAGGTGGACAGCTATGTAGCCCTCAACCATTCACAGTAGCTCTGCCCTCTTGATTTTGGTACCATCTTGGATGCTCTTCTCTGGTCTCATCAATCATATGTTTGTGTTTCTTTAGGTGCAGTGACCAGACCTGATAGGCATAATCCAGTTTTGATCGAACATATTTTGTAAATAGCATGTTAAACATTTCTGTATCCATATACTTGAAGGCAGTTTTGATATATGGCCGCAGGCATTTCACAGATATGATGTGAAGCTCTGGCAGCAGACTTAGTGCAGTGTTCACCCCCTAAATCGCTTTCACACTGATTCTGGTAACTTATTTCCTCCTAAGTAGTATACTGTGTACCATCCTTTTTACCTTGTGCTTACTTGGACGGAATATCATCATATCAGACCACCTTTGGAGTTTGTCAAGGTTCCCTGTTAAGCTGATGCTTAATTTCTCCCATGAACTTGGCTTCTTCTGCAAAAATGTTCAGGTATGAGTCTAATAGTTCTGGCTGGTCAGATTCATATACCAAGAATAGCAATGGGCCCAAGACCAAGCTTGCCCTTTGGCATTCCACTTATAACCTTGGCCCATTCTTAGAATGTGCCTCTTACCTGGATCCTTTGTTCTCTTCAACATGGGTATCCTTAATCCAGCAAAGGAATTTACCCCATATTCCTGCCTGTAACCCTAGGTTCTTAATCATTCTCTTAGGGGCATAGTGTTAAAGACTTTCTGGCAGGTTAGGTTCACAGTCTACCCATTCATCTCTCTGGTTTATGACTGTTGTAAAATCCTTAGAATCTTGTAATGCTACATCTTTTTTTCTGAAGCTGGCCTGTTTCCTAGTTAAGGAGTTTCTCCTTTGTAGATTGTCTTTTAATCGTTTTTGATTACCAGAGATTCACAAATCACACTTATCAACAAAACAGACCCAAACTTTTTTGCCTATGTGTGCATGTGTTCTTTGTTAGGTTCTGATTGTGCTGCTTCCTTTCTTTCTCATTTTGTTGTTAATCTCTTGTTATTCTTTTCTAAACTATTTACCCTTTTCTTTGGAACCAATTATCCATTGCTCTTTTTCTGTCCTTTGCCCATTGCATTATAACTAATTCATTTTCCATTTCCTTTAACTATATTCCAATTTAATGCTTTATTCAGTTTTATACTGTTTTTTAATTGTTTTTTGAATGAGGCTTGAAAAAGTAGACAGAAAACATGAACATGTTGGAAACTAGGCCTCGCTCATATCATCTGTCTATTACACATTTTTTAGGGCTGAATTTGTATTGAAATAATGTATATTGCTTCTGCTACAGAAATTATTACTTTCCAGAACCATGGTTTCTGGAAACAAGGAAAAGAGAAATTGTGAACCTTCCCAAGTGTGTATCCAGGAACTGACTTCAGAAAATTACTTCAGAGTCACACAGCAGACAGGAAAGGTGAGAGTAACATCTTTTGTCAAACTTGCATTGTAATATCAGGAACATCTGGGATGAATAAGTATACTTTTGTGAACATTTACATTGTTAGGTATCTTCATTACCATATAGCTTGACAACTAACTGGTCTGTTTTAGCTGTAAGATAGAAACTTAAACAATTCATTGTTTTCAAGTGCTATAGGCAAGCCAGTATTTGATCTTCCATGGTAGTGTCTTCTTTTTCTGGCATAAGAGTCCCACTTTTTTTTTCATTTGGAAGGTAGCATTCTAGGCTACTTAACATTGTGGATAATTTGCAGTGCATCCAGGTGGGGTACATTACCTGAATGTTTTATTTCATCAAATTTATCGTAAAGTTAGGAGATGTGGTTTGAAAAATGAAGAAATAAAGAAAATAGAACTTGGCTCCAGTGGTGATGAAATTTCTACACCTTAGATGACCAGATATAGAGGTAGTAATGATCTTTCAGATGATGCCAGCTCTCCTCTTCAGCCAAAGTGATGATTTTAATGAATACTGATAAAGTGTTTGGATTTCTGTTTTTGCTACCACTTTATACACTATTTGGATTCTCAGTTTTCACATCCTGGTAAGACCATTGAACCAGAAAAAGATGATTAGGTAGAAGCATCATTTGTAGAAAAAAAATGCAGAAAATGAGAATAAGGAGAATAGAAGTCGAGACTGCATCAGCTGTGACTTTACTGAGAGGTTTAGTGAAATACCCTGGGCTTGCTTTAAGGTGATGAATACACGGTGGCCTCTTTTTGACCAGCTAGGGCACTTTTAGCCTCCGTGGTAAGATTTGACAGTGTGTTATGCTGTTGATCAGTATCTCCCTCCTTAAAAGTTATTCTCAATTAGCAACAGTATTACATGACATGTATGTAAGAAACAAATGCAGTACTTTCATAGGTTGCAGAAATATTCAGTGTTAAGTAGATATTCAGTACTGTGAAGTATTATCTCGTTTATCGTGTATTATGTATAGTATTTTGTTACTTCATAGTGGCTTAGCTGGAATGAAATCTGTTGTTTATTGTATCAGTGAGTATTATTGTAAAGCTTATTAGCCTTTAGTGCCTCACCCTTAACAGGTCACTGGCAAAGGGCAACTCCAAAGCAGTGTTTCTAAAGGCTTTTACTTAATGTTCCTAATGACTACTACTACCTAATGTTCCTGCCTAATGTTCTAACTTACTACCTCTACCATATGGTTCTGCTTAATGCTCTTACTTACTACTTCTACTTAATGTTTCTGCCTAATGCTCCTGTTCCTACCTACTGCATTTTTTTTCCTTGGAGGCTCCAGTCATGGACTTAAGTCCACATCAAGGAGGGGCTTTAATTGAAATACAAAAGTTAATGAAAGGGAAAAAGGAGAGACACAGGAAGGTATTTATCACCATTCTCCCATACTACTTACCAGGTGTACTCAGCAAACTTATACTTGTGTAATTAGAACATTCACTTTTGTTCCTCTTACAGGTCAAGTTGTTCAGTCAAGGATCTTTCTAGCTGCCCAGTCATAAGAATTCGTACCTTGATTTAAGATTTTCCAACCCAGAGTTTAGGAAGGTTACTTTGAATACCCATTTTGCTGTCTTTCAGAAGACTACTTTTGAAGCATTTCTTGAGATCAGCAGAGATAATTAGTAAGGATAACCCCTCCTTGGTTTCCCAAGCAACATGAAAAATTTTTGAGGTAGTGTATACTTTTGGATAAGACTAGTTTCCTTTGCTTTACATGGCATTTTTTTGAAAGCCATGTCAATAAAGTACTACCAAGCAAGTACTTCTAGGGAAACTTTTTCAGGGTAAATTTTCCGGAGATCTCTAACATTCCTCAACACCGTCACCCATTTCTTTGGTCTTGATGCTAAGGGTCAGTCCTGTAGGCATTGAGCATACCCTCAGGAAGTTGGAGTCATCTCCATAAGATAACTCGTGCATATGTTTTTTTGTCATCTTTTCTTATGAACCCATGAAAGGCGGGTAATGTTTTTTACATCCATATAAGGTGGCATATTTTAGGAATAGTAAAATATCAAGGGGTAAGCCAATACATACATGAATAGATGAAATTGCATGAACAATGAAAGTAAGAAGTGTTACTCACACGATACTGTGTCATAGCTGGCTGTGGGAGGAGTGGATTAGTGCTAGGCAGGGGAGAGTGTGACCTATCTGCACCTTACATTGTCTTGGCCAATAGATGTCGACCCCAGCTGGGCAAGTGTGGGTGGCTTTGTTCAGGTGTGTCCAAACAGAGAGCATGATGATACATGTCAGAGATGCCCCATCACCCAGTATCACTATACAGTTATGATGCAAAAGGGTCCCACATTACATTATGTTGCCCGCCTTCTACTGTACAAACATTAGATAACAGCTGATACTGGCGCTGACTGCAGATGGGTGAGCAAGGGTAGCTGTTTACAGTAATGGGTAAACAGAGGTCATGATAATATATGACAGTGATGCCATATCGTCAAAATAAAAAAAGAAAATTGTGACTCAAAATAGCCCAACATTATGTAACGTTGCCTGGCTTCTACCATGCAAACATTAGGTAATATCATGCTGGTAAGCTATTGCTGCTAATGCTGTTTGAATGGTATGTAATAGGCGAGCGGCACAAAAACTGCCAGAAGGAAGGATTTTTTAGGGTCGTCACCCATAGAGATCCATAGAAATTCTCTCGTATCTTGTGTGACACCAACCCAGAAAGAAAGAGTTTTTCATTCTTCAAAATCCATTTTTTTTTTATTTTCATTGCATACCAGTAAATATAACAAAGTTTAATTTTTTAAGAGAGGTATGAGTTAATCCTTATGATTGTGTCTATATAATTCTCCTATTGTTTGTATTGAATATTTTTTTCTTCTTTCAAGATGGTTGTAGTACTGCACTACAGCAGCAGTTGTGCAGCATGTACTAGTGTGGGACATGTGTTCATGACTGTGGCTCACATGGCCCGCCACATCCACAATGTTACTTTCGCTCGTATTAACACAGTCGATAATTCTCTACCATGGCATCTGCACTTCGATAGTCTCCCTACCATTATTGTGCATCCACATTATAGGTAAGTTGGGCATGCTTCATTACAATGGATGTGCTTAAGCTGGCAGTGGTAGACTTGCTGGCCTCAGATACCCATGGAAGCATTACACTGGAAAAATATTGGGAATTTTTGTTCTTTTCTCTCTCACTCTCTGTTTGTGTGTGTGTGTGGTTTTAGTTGTCATATGAAATGCAGCATAGACACATCTGATGGGAAGTCTCTTCATCATCCACCCAGCAACTTGGAATCTACAATTTGTAAACAGTTTGATACACATTTCTAGTCATATCACAAGGCAGCTTGGCTAATGACCAGTTAAGCCATCATTAATCAGCAGCTAGCTCACACAGCTAGAAGCCGTGAACCACTAGGGTTCTCAATTTTTAATCAAGACAATGTGTAACTGCTATTAAGAAACATGATGAAAGGAGTAAGCAGAGCAAGTTTATGTGTTGTCTCTATACAATCATAGAAAATAATCTCTCACACCTTGATTGTAAAAGTAGAAGGAATGATTTTCAGGGGTTTTAGAAAGGAAGATACCCAACAGTTCATTATATTAAGCAGCACTCTGAGTACTATGGCCTCAAAGGTTGTTCGTGTGCCTGAATCTATTCAAGATTTGCAAGTCAAACAAGTAGGGTAAGTGATACATAAAAGTGTTTGTCTCTGGTAACACTGGATCCACTGTATTTTCATACTGTATCCGTACACTGTATTTTTAAAGTTTTAATCTTATTTCCACCATCAGTGTGCTAAAAATGATGGCAAAAGTTTAGAGGATTTAAAAAAAATTCATGGACGTATCATAAACAACGTACGTTGGAAATGGGGTTACAACGGCATTCCAAAGCCTTGGGTGTTTATAGATTATTGTTGCATAAATGCAGAAAGGGAATTTTATATTTAATGTTATGTTTTATATTTAATGTTGAGTATTTGTCAGTATTAACCTTTTCATGGCCGTTATTTATGGCTCAAGCTCCCCTTCTTGGGCAGACAAATCTTGAAAAATACTAAGAATTATTTTGATAATTTATGTTTGACACCTTGAAACATTATTTCACCACCACTGTTTCACAGCTGTCTGTGGACACATTCTTGTTAGCATAATATCTTGGGAACAGTCCTGACAGAAAGTTCACACTGAATCATTGGTAGCACCCTGTGGTGATGAACTGAGGAAAATTTGGGGCATGTAAATGCACAAATCTGCTTATTGATTTGGAAAATATACCTTTACAGGTATACAGGAGTGCTAAATGATAAGTTCAATTTTGTAACATATGTGAATGAAGCAAAGACGCATACTGTAGAAATTCTTGCAGATTGATAAGCTCGTTACCTTTTTTACTTTCATTTGTGATCAGTTCTGCAAGCATGAAAAAGATGCTGCAGTATACTTCCTGGGAAAAGTGGGGTTAGGACCTTTTAACCCTTAGCCTTTGTTGGCAGAAATACTGGATATCCACCCATCACTATCTCCTCAATAAGGTACTGGCAGCTTGTTTGTTTCGGGAATGCCTTCGGCAGCACACAGTTGTCTTGGATTGCACTCTTAAGTTTTCAACTACGCTGGGGTAAACCATGGAAAGTTCTGTAGGGCCTGGTTGTGGATAGGGAGCTGTGGTTTTGGTGCATTACACATGACAGCTAGAGAATGGATGTGGGCAGATGTGGCCTTTCTTTGTCTGTTCCTGGCATTACCTTGTTAACATGGGAAATAGCAAACAACTATGGAGAAAAAATGTACATATGTTTTTTCATTCATGTTTGTTTCCTGCATTAATGAGGTAGCACCAGAAACAAATAAATGGCCTCATTCATTCATTTCTACTCCCTAGGTGTCATTTGTAATGCACTGTAGAAGAAACTTCATTTGTTTTGTGAGACTGTGTTAAGTTTGCCTATGGCAGACGTTTATCTTAGGAATGATAAATACAATTTTGGGGACCATTTTTTGTCACAATTTGGCTCCTTGTACAGAACAGTATTTCTTCTTATATCTTTCATTCTTCTGTTTGTATGTATTATCAATTTTTCACACTGACCTTATCTTTTAGTCATAGATGATTGCTTAACTGATTCTTGTACTTCATATGAATATTTTTCTTTTCAGGAAGAGTGATAGTAGAGTATTTGACTCAACCCATCCACTAACCCCTGCTAGTTTAATGTCCTTCTTAGTGGCCAACCTTGATCCTAGTCGCAGAATTGCCCTGGCCCTGTCAAACTGTCAGGATCAGTGTCATGAACAAGTTGTGCAGGCAGCCACAGTCATGACCACTCAGCTTCACCATAAACTCACAGCCTCTACTGTTAGACTACAGTATGTCCTGGATCGGCTTGTGAGATTAACGGGTAAAGACACGATACCTCAAGATGCTGCTCATAGGGAAGCTCATTACTATGCATTAATGAACAGAAAAATGCAGCTTGTCAAAGATATAAATAAAGAAAGAGTTAGACTCTACCATCTTAGTCAGTTACAGAAACTGCTACGAGTGCCTCCAGAAAATAAAGAATTAACACAACATAGTGATCTCTTAAAATCTGTTTATTACATTACACAAAAAAGTAATAAATTAATGAAGGAAGCTCTAGACCAAAGTGTTTCTCACAATGAATTATAGTGGAGCGAGTCTTTATAGTTTAATGCTGGAGTTTTACTGTGATATGCCTATACATATATACATAAACATTACACACATAGATGCACACCTCACACAGAATATGCATACACTTCACAAAAGATTTTTATAGAGAAAATGCTGTTAATAATATTTATGCCTTGTGAGGCATTTCAAGTATGAAAGGATATGGAAATGTGATACAATACAGAGTCTACCAGAAGAAATGTATGGATTTTATATAGATATTTGGATGGGTTGGGCCATTCTTTTGTCTGTTTCCTTGCGCTACTCACTAACGCGGGAGACAGCGACTAAGTATAATATAATGATAATATATTTTCCAAATGAATGTTAGGGGTTAGAATATTCATGATTAGCAGGTGAATGATCTAACAGCATTCTCTTATTAAAGTGCTTTACTTCAAAAATGAATGCTCCCTCTTTGCAGCTTAATGAGCATACCATTGAGAACTTGTTAATGTTAGTCCTTCAGAACACGTCATATGTTGTTTGGGTGTAAGATTTTGGAAAGGTTTAATAGCATATGATAATCATGATAAGGAACATCACAAAGAACCATGTTTCAACATTCTCATTAAAATGACAGGCAGAATCAAAATAATTTTGAGGAATTTTTCCTTGAGCTGCTCTCTTGTATTGATAATAATGCAAATCATTTCTTAAAACTCATCTTAAAGAGGTTTCAACAATGTCAAGTTCCATTAAACATATCTTGGTCAGTTTCTTTGGGCTTCTCAATGCATGAGCATGCAGGCGCCCCATGTTTCCAGACTGTGGTCTTCATGATCATGGTTATCAATAAGTCTTCCATCTTTCTAGTATCTTAAAACACACTCGTAGAATACACTAAGTTCCTGTTGGTATGCCTTTTTTTAGCTGCATTTAGGAGCATTTATTTATGAACTAAGATTAAACAGCATGAAAATGTTTCATCCACCTTTTCATCATGAAAATTCAAACCCCTTATCTTTATTCTAAAGAAAAAAAATGAAGTCCTTTAGAATATATAACTCTATAAAATCTCAACACTTCCTATGGTAGAGCTTGTACATTTATAGCTGGCTAAATGACATACAGACCAAGATTTTTCAGAAAATAGTTCATATTGAATTATTGTAAGTAGAAATAGGCTTTAGCAGTATCAGATTTGGTTTATTGTTTCATTAAAGAATTTCTAGAAAGCAAGAGGCTCCATATAATGTTTTTTGGTGTGAAGATGGGGTTGCTTGACTCCTTTTACTACTAAACCTGCTAATATTCTGTTTACAAAATTACAAAAGTACGATTTATATGTATTATTTAGAATTTGCACCATTTCATTCGGTTGGCAGTGTCTTGTTTAATGCATATACATGTACCCAATTCGTAAACTGTATCATTTGTAAAGTAAATGTGCTTTAGTATTGGTATTCCAAAAATATTGAAAAGGGGAAGCTCTTTAAAAGAAATCTTATTTGCTTTTCTTCATTTGTAATTATGACTTTGATGATTGGTGAGGTGAGGATAACTTAAATTGGTAGTCTTATTTATGTAACAGCTTTTGGACAACAGTTATAATTCCATATGTAATGCAGACATATCTATTGTGTTTCAGAATTTTCCTTTTTGTTTTCATGTGTATCAAGTGGAATCCTTCCAGTTAGAAAGAAGGATAAAGGTGCCAGAGTGTAGTTGAGAACAGAAGACCTACAAATCTTGTCCTAATCTTAAAATATAGTTCTTCCACTTGAGGTAGATGCTGAGGTCCAGATTAAGAGGCATTGCACACTATAATGAGGAATAGAACAAGATTTTTATATATCATCTAGTAAAGTTCTGCAATAACAAAAAGCATATTTATAAGAATGGATGGTTTGTGTTTTCAAAACTTTCTCAGGTATCCTTTCAGGGTCTGAAATGAACTCCCAGTGCTTTACACAGCTGAGTGGTGTATGTAATGATCTGGTTACTTTTCATGTGCCAAGGGCTGATCATGTATACATTTTATTGCTTCTTATTTCCAGAAGGTTGTCAAGCCATTGTATGTACCATAGCTAGCAAAATGTAGTGTCAGATTTTTTCTCATCTTAAATTATATGTGACAAATTAATGGTGTGAAAATTCAGGATAGTATAAGTTATCAAGTGCCGTGAAGGTTGATGAAAAGAGTTGTGTGGCTCAAAGTAATATCTGTACATGATTCAGTGGTGGAGATTAGGAGGATAGCCAACAGTGTGCTGATTGCCATCCAGGATTTTTAGAAAAAACATTTGTTCATGTATTAGTCAAATAATATACTACTAGATACAAAGGTTACTAAGTGGAGAAATTGTTCAATGAATTGGAATTAGGTGACACTGGTTATGGATAGAATGGCTTTGGGAGGTTACCTGTAATCAAGGGAATATTTTTGTGCATAAACATAAGATACACATACCTTTAACTTACACATGTAGTGTCTGATATTAGTGCCCTCTTGTGCCAAAATTGTTTGATTTTCTGGCCATGAAATTACTGCCTTAGCCAATTGAGTAACAAAGGCATAGTGATAGTGAAGCAGACTCGTATGTACAGAAGTCACTGGAGCATTGAAATGGGGAAACAGGATGTAAAGCACAGGCAGAAATTAGTGGAGCTTAACCCTTGAACTGCAGTTACAGGAAAACCTGGGTACCACCGTATGTGAAAAAATTAGAAACAACAAGTCTTGGTGCTATCTCGCTGTCGCAGGGGGTGGCACTGGGAAATGGATCTTTCTTCGTCTGTTTCCTGGCACTACCTCACCAATGTGGGAAACAGCAATCAAGTATAATAAGAAATATGAAGATTGAATATGTGTGAGCAAAGTTATGAAAAATGAAAAAAGGAAATCCTTTATCTACTTTTGTTTTGCCTTAGTGAAGTGTTGAAGTTATTAAAGCTAAATTAGGTGTACAATTTAAGAAGTAGCTTGAAAAAATAAAAGTATGAGATTACAGATGTATGCGTGCAAACATAAGAAAAATATAAATAAATTGTCTTAATTTTGTTAAGCCATAGTGAA
>JAUTXX010521715.1:0-11391 GCA_032273605.1 Panulirus laevicauda | reverse complement strand
TCCCAGTCATAAACACAATAAACTTTGGATCATATACACTACTAAAACTCAACTATAATGAATTTAAAGAAGTTGAATGAATATTGAAGGGGTTGTAGAAACTGGATCTGTTGATTATGTGGGCTGGTGACTTAACATCCATTTTATTGCTTTTAGGGGTACTTTTTCAACAGTATTAAGGCCAAATCTCCTTGCTTGGACCATGGGTCTCTTCAGTCTGTGTATCAGTGTAAATCCACAGTAGTCCAGTCTTTCCCCACTACTGATTGTAACAGTTTTTAAGTTTTAGTAGCCCCATAAGTAGGTCTCTAGGGTTATATGGTATACGGAAGATTGATTAGAGATATAACCAAAGGGTATTTACTTCGTGCAGTACATTTAATACATTGAGATGTTCAAAATTTCTCCAGTAAGTTGTTTACTAGTTATTTTGTCACATAAAGTTTGAATATAATTGTCAGAAGTGGAGGGACCAGAGAGAAAAGGGAGACTGAAGAAGTGATGGAAGGATTGTGTGAGTAAGATTTTGAGTGCTCAGGGCCTGAACATGTAGGAGGATTGAAGGCTTGCATGGGATATAGTGAATTGGAGCTATGTTGTATACAGGGGCAATGTGCTGTTGGTGACCTAAACCAGAGCATATGAAGCAGCTGGAGAAAATCAGAAAGGTCTGTAGGGCCTGGTTATGGGTACGGGGCTGTAGTTTTGGTGCATTACACACAACAGCTAGAGAATGGATAAGAAAGAATTAGGATTTTTCTTTGTGTTCCTGGCATTACCCTGCGGACTTAGGGAATAGGGAGCAAGTATGAAGGAAAGAAAGTTTGAACATATTTTTCTCTTCTTTTTCAAAAAGGCACATGATTTCCTTTATTTTTTTTCTCCTGTTAGTTATGTATATACGATATACTTTTCTCCTTTCAGAAGAGATGGAGATGAAGAGTGGGATTCTGGCTGTGAAGGTGATACGGTTATTGCATCTGCTATCTCAGCGTATGTAACAGGTCGTTACTCTCCCCGCTTGTTATCTGCAAATAAGTTGGAACCTGGCACAGTTGTGATAGATGTGACAGAAGATAACCAGAGACTGGCTTGGGCCAGACAACGAGTTGTTGGAGCTGGTCAGCCTGTGGAGAGTGTTTTAACTGCTGAGGAAAAGGTCATGCAACAAGAGGCTCAACGTGCAATGACTAAGTAAGTGACTGCACTTTTTAGGAGTACACTGCTCTTTTTTAGGATCTCATTATGCATAACATATGTAGTAGGAGGGTGAAAGGCACTCAAGCAATAGAGTGAATTGGAACGATGTGGAATACTAGGATTGACGTGCTGTCGATGGATTGAACCCGGGCATGTGAAGCATCTGGGGTAAACCATGGAAAGTTTTGTGGGGCCTAGATGTGGAAAGGAAGCTGTGGTTTCAGTGCATTGCACATGAGAGCTAGAGACTGAGTGTGAATGAAAGTGGCCTTTGTTATCTTTTCCAAGCGCTACCACGCGCGCGCAGGAGGAGGAGGTGCTGTTTCATGTGTGTCGGGGTGGCGACAGGAATGGGTGAAGGCAGCAAGTATGAATATGTACATGTGTATATATGCATATGTCTGTGTATGTATATGTGCATGTGTGGGCATTTATGTATATGCATGTGTATGTGGGTGGGTTGGGCCATTCTTTTGTCTGTTTCCTTGCGCTACCTCGCTAATGTAGGAGACAGCGACTAAGTATAAAAGATAAGAAATATATATTTACTTTTGCATATTTAGCTTGGTTACTGTTGCATCTCAATGCACGAAGGAGTATCAAGTGTGAAAGTGGTGTTTCATATGATGATATAGCATATTTGGTGTTACTCCTGGTTATTCACTTATTCTTATGTTTGTAATTACTGTTAAATTAATATAGTGCATTCTTGGAGACATTATGGCTGAGATATTTCATTACATTCATAACCCATGAGAAAAAGGTTTAGTCTTTCATAGGCCAATTAAAAATCATAGGGCTGTTTATGCCCACCAAGTCAGCATAAAAAAGAAAATGCCAATGCAGATTTATACTCCATTGCTCTTTGCTCTTTTTAATCACATTCTCATTGAAACTGAAAAAGAAAATTAGTAGAATGATGTCATTTACTTCCATTATTTTCTTTAATCCATTCAGCCCTAAGCTTGATCTAGTTTTTGTTCATAAGACTAAGGTGGTTTGAAAAGAGAAAGTTAGAGATTTATTGAAGAATGGCAAAAGATGAGAGAAACTGAAACTAGGGAAGTGGGTAAGGAATGGGAGGTATTTAGGGATCCATGCTTACATGTGCAAGAGGAAAATGTGGCATGCATAAGAAGGGAAAGCAGATGTGTGAGAAATGGTATTAAGTGGTAGGATGAAGTTAAGTTAATATTGAAAGAGAAAAGGGGTTTATGGATGTTCTTATCAGTAAGTGATTGAAAAAAGAAGAGAAGGCACCAGGAGGTCAAGAGAAAGGTTCAGGAGCTGACAAAGAGGGCAAATAAGAGTATGGGTGACTGAGTAGTAGCAAATTTTTGGGAGAAGAAAATTTCTTGAAAGGAGCTAAATAGTGCAAGGAGAACAAGAGAATGATTGGCTGCATCAGTGAAAGGGGCAGATGGGGAGATGGTTTAATAGGCAGAGATAAGGTGAAGAGGAGTGAATATTTTGAAGGATTGTTGAATGGGTTTAGTGATAGGAAGGCAGATGTAGAGATGTGCAAGAAGAGAGTCATGGCAAGTGGTTTGCAGAAAAGTGAAGAGATAGTGAAAGCCCTGTATAAGATGAAGTGTGGTAAAGCAGCTGGAGTGGATGGGTTTGCAGTTGTATTTCTTTAGAAAGGGGGTGACTGTGTAATTAACTGGATAGTTAGGATTTTCATTGTATATATACTTCATGGTGAGGTTCCTGAGGATTGGCAGAATGCCTTTAGGTGCCATTGTATAAAGGAAAGAGGGACAAAAATAAATGTTCAAATTACAGAGATATAAGCTCTTTAAGTGTACCTGATAAGTTGCATGGGAGATTTAATTAAGAGGGTGGTGCCATGCACAGAGTATCAGATGGCAAAGAATACTGTGGGTTTAGGAATGGTAAATGATGAGCAAATTTTGTGTTTCCTTTGAAGAATTTGTTTGAGAAATATATAGGGAAACAAAAGGATTTTTATGTGGCATTTATGGATCTGGAGAAAGTACATGATAAGGACTGGCTTGTCAAGAGTGATGAAAGTAAGGGGGAGGGAAAGACCTAGAAAAAGGTGGAATGATTGGGTGAATTATAGTGGAGTGTTAGGGCCTAAACATTTAGGAGGATGAGAGGTATGCACTGGATAGAATGGGTTGGAGCATTGTGATACATGAGAGCAATGAGCTGTTGGTGGTCTGAATCAGGGCATATGAAGCAATCAAGATATACCAAGCCTGTGGTGCTTGACTGTCAATGGTAGTCTTTGGTTTCTACATGATACAAGTGCTTGATGGTTTGACATTCGATTCTTACTTATAATGCCACTGTTTCTTTGTTCATGATGGTAGCATGCTAGAGTAAGAAAAGTCATTGGCTGTAAAAACCACACATTGCATACAAAAATCATTGCATTTAGCTTTCATTTTACCAACTTTTACACTTAATATGTATCCAGATTGAAAATCAGCCAAATATTCCATATTGTTTGTTAGATTCATTTACAGAAAAACATCAAATTAGATATCTCATGATGCTACACAGGGAATAGGTGCCTCAGCCTTACAAATTATTATTCATAAAAGAATTTGACTAATGTTTCATTTTTTGCAGTACTTTGCATGCATACATTGTAATTAGATTATCATGTTAGTTGTAAGTCCCTGCATTGTTTGTTTTTCTGCATGTTAAGCATCATATAGATTGATCAATAAAGTTTTGACTTTTTTATATTTCCAGTGATGAAGCACAATTCAGTGTTGAGGCCAGGTTAGATCCTCAGCATTTTCTGTGGTCAGACAAGTACCGACCCCGCAAGCCTCGTTACTTTAACCGTGTACACACTGGATTTGAATGGAATAAGTACAATCAGACTCATTATGATATGGACAATCCGCCACCCAAGATAGTTCAAGGGTACAAGTTCAATATATTCTACCCAGATCTTATTGACAAAGCAAGGACACCACAGTATGAGCTCATTCCATGCAGTGACAACAAAGACTTTGCCATACTGAAATTTACAGCAGGACCTCCTTATGAAGCTATAGCCTTTAAGATTGTGAATCGTGAATGGGAATATTCTTACAAGAGAGGTTTTAGGTGCCAATTTCATAATAACATCTTCCAGTTGTGGTTCCACTTCAAGCGATACCGTTACAGGAGGTAATGTTTAGGTCTTGTTTTATGTAATGTAGATTTTGGCACATGGTAAATTCCTTAGTTTAATGATGATTATGGAAACTATATTTATCAAGTACTGTATAATGTTCTTTTAATAGTTGGTTAGGTTTTTTATAAGAAGTTTATTAAATAAAAAGTTAAAATAATTTAACATACTGCTATAATGTAATGTGTTGATACACTGATTTTTTTTAAAAATATCCATTTACTGAATGCTGTCTACATTTATAAGTTTCATTAAGCCAAGTGTACAAAGAATAGTGATAAAAAACTTCCATGTTGTAAATATCATCAAAACAGAATTGTTAAAGTAATTTCTTGTAATAAATCTCCAAAAATTTTCATTTTTTCCCTTAGCAGAGGTTTAGTATACATGACAAGCTACTTTTCCCATAAAAGTATTTGATACAGACTTTCACCATAATGTTTTTATGCATCATATCTGGATATAAGGAGTAGTGAGGAGAAACCATGAAAGGGTCTATAGAGCCTGTTTGTGAACAGGGGGCTGTGGTTTTGTACAAAGTGTGTGTGTCCTGGGTATGAGTTGTTTGTGACAGTTGAGTGGTGTCATTTATGTCAACCTTGCTGAAACAAACTGGAGGGGGAATGTCAGGTGTGTAAGTTATGACTAGTGTTAGTGATACGACACTACCTTTCCCAAATGGTGGGGGAATGTCAGCTGTGTAAGTTATGAATAGTGTTAGTGATAAGACACTACCTTGGGGGATCCCACCTAGTAAAGAGAGTTTTGGTTATATTGCATAGTTGATGGTGATCTTGGCTGTGCATTGGCTTAGAAATTGGACAGCAGTCTTCCTGTGATTTACAGCCTGCCTCTCAGTAACAGTTTGTATTTTAGAGCATTTGTCACCCCATTGGTGTTTTATATATTTTCATTCTTGATCGCCATTTCCTGCATTAGCAAGATAGCACCAGGAACAGATGAAGAAAGGCCACATCCGTTCGCATCCATCCTCTGCCTGTCATGTGTAATGCAACTGAAACCACAGCTCTCTATTGACAACCAGGCCCACAGACCTTTCCATAGTTTAATACGGATACTTCATATGCCCTAGTTCACTCCACTGACAGTACATCGACTCCTGTATACCACATCATTTTAATTAATTCTATCCCATGCACGCCTTTCACCTTCCTGCTTGTTTAGGCCCCAATTACTCAAAAAAAAAAATTTCATTCCATCCTTCCATCATCAGTTTGGTCTCCTTGTTCCCTTACTTCTGCCACATATACCCTTTTTGCCAACCTTTACTCACTCATTCTCTCCACATGTCAAAATCATTTCAGCACACCCTCTTCAGCTCTCTCAACCACCCTCTTTCTCTTACCACACCACTCCCTTACCCTTTCATTACTAACTTGACCAAACCACCTCGCACCACATGTTGTCCTCAAACATTTTATTTCCAACACGCTCGCCCTCCTCCACATAGTTTTACCTATGCTTTGCATCCATATCATAATGTTTGGACTACTATACCTTTAACCATACCCATTTTTGCCCTCCCTGATAATGATCTCTCTTTTCACTCATTCTTCATTGTTTCCATAACCTTCACTCCCTCATCCACCTGATAAACCACTTCTGCTTCCATGGTTCCATTTTCTGCCCTGCCTACTCCAAGGTATTGGAAACACTTCACTTCCTGCAATTTTTCCCCATTCAGTCTTACACCCCACCTCACCTTTCACTCAACTCTGCTAAACCTAATAAACTTAGTTTTATTCACATTTACTCTCAATTTCCTCATTTCACACCCTCCAAATTCAATCACCAACTTCTGCAGTTTCATACTCGAAACTGCCACCAGTCTGTATCATCAGCAGACAACTGAATCACATCCTAGGCCCTCTCATCCCCTACATGCTGCATAGTTATCCCTCACTCCAAGACTCTCGCATTTACTCCCTCCCTCACCACCTAATCCATAAACACATTAAACAACCATGGTGACCACACATCCCTGCCAAAAACAAACCCTCACTTAGAACCATTAATTCTGATCTCTTTCTTCTCATACATATGCCTTACACTCTTGATAAAAACTCCTCTCTGCTTCCTCCCACCTCTTATAATCTCAAGAATGTACGGTGATGGCCTTCATTAAGCATTCTGTTGCCTGTGCTGTCTTAGCATAAAGGGAAAAAAAATCAGGACTAACTGGGACCAGATTTGGTTAAAGAATCCTTAGTATCATCTATAGACAATTCATGTGCTCCTAAACTGCATCTTACATGCCTGGCAGTCCACCCTCTCACAATCAAATGTAAGAAAGCTGTAAAACAAAACAGAGTACTTGGAACAATCACTGGCTGTCTAGCGACCACAAACGTTTAGCACCTACTCTGTGAAAGAGAGATCTTCCCAAGACAGTGCCAACGTAACATGCTTGTCACAGTTCTCTGCAACACCACAGTACCACTTGCATCCAAACCATCATATCTAACCTCCAATCCCCAAACGAAGATTAAAACCATAGCCCTATGTCACACTTCAGCAACCCATACCCACAAATCCCATTCAACCCCAACTGACTCGAAATACATATAGCCACCAGATGATCAAACAAACACAAAACATCCACCCTCCCAATTCATTGTTAAACACCATCCCACCAGACACATCGAACTCAGGTTGCATCCATTTGTAACTACTATACCATGGTGACATGTATGTGTGTATAGAACGGAGATTCACCAAGAAAATGAATGACTGAAGTTATGAATTAGTTGAGTACTTAAACCAAAATTCTCCCAACCCAGCCTGACAGTACTGTAACAATTTAACTTCCCTATTAAGACACGAGTGTTGTATGTATATTTCTGATTGCATGGCTACGTCCGTCTGCACAGGTGTGTGTATAGGGGAAAGGGAGGTGTGATGGCTCGTCCACATCATCCCTCACCGTCCATCACCATAAGCAGCAGCTTTTGCGTTATGCTAGCCCACACCATCACGGATCCATACTCACAATCAGAGACAGCCTTATCATTTGCATAGTGCCGCATCATTGTGTTTGTGTTAGTCCCCTTTCCCTTCCCCGGTAGGCCTAAAAGTGTTCAGTCATTGATATGATATCATATTTATGTTGGAGAAAATGAAGGTAAATGATAGATAAAGGTGAGGAGTGAGGTTTTATCGAGAATCCATAATGAATGATAGATAAAGGTGAGGAGTGAGGTTTTATCGAGAATCCATAATGACTTGTCTTAGGGGTGATGACGTGTATTATCGTCTGTTTCACCTAATATCTTAAAACTTTCTTTCCCCCTCAAGCTCCATCACATATTATTTACATCGAATTATTCTAGTGTTGACATTTAAATTTCGTTTATATTTGCATGTATTAATATTGCCTCTCCTTAGCACCTATCTATGTTTCGTTCAAGGTAAGAGGCATCGATGAAGGCTTTTGTCCCGGAGTCCATATGGTGGGGGAGAGAGAGAGGTATGGAGCTTCTTTCACTGTTGTGAAGTCGCAATGTAGATGCTCGCCGAGCAAGTTGTAGTAACTGAAAAATAAGACGGGAAAGGTATCGTGCATGATGATGTAGGTCAGTTGTAATTAATTTTTGGCTTTTCTGGGTTGGGGAGGAATAATTTCGTAAGTCTTCTGAAAAGAAGAGAGTTGAATGATGCTTAATAACATCTAAACAAAGGCTGTTGAGGTGTCTACTGACCCGCACCCCAGAGGTTGTCGGCTGCGTTGAGTGATGAGCGAAACCACGGGGCAGGATGAGGTGGTTACATAAAAGGAAATCATACCATTTGCCACTGGCAGGCTTGTCATTCGTCGAGTGCCCATGTGACCTGACTCCATTACCATGTGTTATGTTTGGCGGGAGCCGTACCCTCTAAACTCTGCCACCAGTTGCTATGCCGAGACGAAGAACCTCATCTAGGTACTGTGTGCACAACGACGTTCCAAGTGTTACGAATATTTTCATCAGGTACCGGGCGGTTTACTTGTCCCTATAACATTTGGGCCCCGATTGATGCTGAATAGAATTTTTTCTTCTCACGAGATGAATTTGTGGCAGACAAAATGAACTCTGTTTTATTATGTAGACTAAGAATACCAATAATTATTTGCGTTCAGAGTAAACGAAATTTTACGGCTGAATGCCGACTGAATAGTTGAGATAAACCGCCGGGCGTTCGCCATCTGTAAACCCTTACCCATTCAGGGCCGTCTTTGGACTGCTGCCTCATGGTGAAAATGCTTCACCTCCACCATAACCAGTTACCATGAGCAACAAACACACCTCAGCACCAACGGTCAATTACCATGGCAACAAACCCAACCTCACCACCATTATCAGTTACCATTAGGAACAAACGCACTCCTGCACCATTATCAGTAGCCATTGGGATCAAACACACCCCAATACCATTATCAGTAACACCCAGGTTATAACGAGGTGCTCCGCGGTGTTGTATGCTAGAGGAGTTGCTGGAGGAGAGAGGGAGAGTTCCCTTTTGCCAGTAGCTAATGAGGGCTCTCATGATTTGGCATTCCCATGGTGGATGCGTCGGCCACTAGCCAACAAGACCCGTGATGCACACGGTGACGACCCACAATCCGCCATCCATTAACATGGATGTGACATCCATAGACATCCACTTGCGTAAACTGACGCTTGTCGCCTGTTAAGCCAGAGTCAAAGAGCGGTAATCTCGCTGTGTGTTTATATAAGATACCAGGGCATGGACGCGTTATAACGCATTCTAGGGATATAGTGATAGCCTTGTTCCAATGGCGTGTGTTGTGAAGCAGCGAGAGAGTAAATTTTTGAGTACATCCTTAACAGGATGTTGCTACATTTGTTTTTTACAGTTAATTGAAGACAGGATCTTAATTTGACGTTTGATATTTCGTTGTAACGTAAATGTATATTTATCTTAAAATGTGATTCATTAATCAGGATTTTACGTAGGTTTCTCGTTAGGGGAGACTGGCGAAGTGTACTGTTAGGGCGATGATGTACTACAGTACATACTACGACAGTTAGAGTGCTACAGTTACACTGGTGATACCCCACACCACCCAGTCACCACCCTCCAACACTTAGGTATTATCCTTTTCCAACCTTCACCACCAAGAACAGGCGACCATCCGTCAACACCCTCCCTTATCCACCAGCGCCCTTACCCTTCAGCAGCAACCAGCACACTACCCCTCCACCACCTAACCCTCCAACAGCCAGAAGCACCCAATCCTCCGCCACTCACCAGCACTTTACTCTCCACCAACCAGAGGCATTTTGTAGCACCATCTTTCACCAACACCTTCTATCGTCCATCAGTACCTTCCACACATACCACCTTCATCTCCTCTCCACCATCCTCCAGCACTCTCCAACCTCCACCGACATCAATCTATCTCATCCCCAGTCATCCTCCAACATCCGGAAGGAGCCTTGCACTGCATGGTGACTCCCCCACCACCACCAAGACCTGTCCTGGTAACGCCAGGAGACCATGACCAGGACATGACCTTTTGAACGTTCTCTGTACGCTGACCTAGTGACATTATATCCCCCCCCCCCCTCCCTCAATCCTTCTGGTGATAAAGAGACTAGGGGTCGTGGAGGGTTGACCTGAGGTCTTAATGTTACAGGTTAGTGGGAGGCGGGCAGGTCAAACATCATCTACTACCCCTTACGCCACTGATGTAGTCGTATGTCACACCCGTGTTTAGCATTGCACTCCGAAGAGTTACTGAAATTATTATAATTATTATTAGTAGTGCTTGTAGTAATAGTATTATTATTAGTAGTAGTAGTAGCTATATTAATATTGTTCGTAGTAGTTGTAGTAGTAGAGGTAGTAGTAGCAATTATAGTATTATTATTATTATTATTATTATTATTATTTGTGCTGGACGACCTAGGGCTAAGTCAGGACTTAGCAACACCGTACGTCTACACTACGACATCTTAACGACCTTGTTCTATACTGGGTTGTTACCGGGATTGATTGCTACTTCACACCGTTACCCGAGTGGTTTAATTTACTTTTTTTTTTTACCCTTACCCGTTACACCTGCATAGAGACACCACGTTACGAATTCTTGTCATCACTTCCGTAACTTCTGGTTGTGTTACGCGTGTCTGTCACTCCATAGCGTCGCTCTTAGATACGTTCTCCAATATCTGTATTGCGATGGCCAGGCGTCTCTTCCACCCCATGACACGTCTGTATCATTCAGGTAACTTCCTCCTTTCCACGTCGCTCCACAATAGTACCTTCCTCCACCATGAGCTAACTGCAATCCCCAGACACGTCATGGAAACAGAATTCCAATTAGTAGAAGCGACACCACCGCAGTAAAATGTGAAACACCCAATGAAAATTCGAAACTTAAGCTGAAGGAAGTGTGTTTCTATGAAGATAGCAAGTTCCTCTTAAACTCTAGCGTTACGGATGCACCTGAATATTGTAAAATTGATTCTATATAATATCAGTAACAGATACATGCTTCGTATTATCGCTTGAACTTAATAGTTCGTATCGGCGAAATGTTAGCAACAACTTCCCGGATGTCTTCTTCGCAACTTCTTTAGACTCGTTTTTATATGCTGGAGGTGACGTGTGTGATGATGGATTACATAAAATTCTTTCGTGTGCATCATGTCTGTGGGTACGGTACAGAATCCTGTGGCTACAGTGTGTATACGCATTCACCCGGTCATTGGTGGCACACACACACACGCGCACTCACTGGTATTAACTATTGATAATTTTGAAGAAATTCATAATATACATCTGTTTTTGGATCTGAGAAGCGACGTGATACAAAGCAAACTGCCGATTAGTCTCGGCGATATGGTATTTATGGGACGTTTGTCCTAGGTCGGTGTTTACTGCTGGTGTTTGTCCGAGGACATCAGTAGCAACAAAACCGTTCAATAAGTTCAAATGTTCCAAGCACGATTGCCTTCGGCAGCCCCCATATCACCTTGTCATTTTCTTCTAGACTCGTTTTCTTTTGT
>JAUTXX010521704.1:0-11391 GCA_032273605.1 Panulirus laevicauda | reverse complement strand
TTAAAACGTTTAAGTATTTGGATATCTTAACGTAAATTCACAGTGATGTAAATACGTAAATGTGTAAGTCTTAATAGCACGTATGTGCAGACATGTAGATCCATCTGTATACCATAACTTGTACGTGCTTACAGATGTATGACTTATCAGCTTTCCCTGTCATATCCTACGTACAGTATATTTGATGTGTCAGTATAGAATGAATATCAGTACACAAGTAATTTGCTTTATAAGCAAAATATAATGCACCTTTAAGATACTAAAAATTCGAAACAGAACTGAAAAATGAAGGTAATTCATATCCTTCCTCCACCCTCCTTCCCCCTGTCCTCCAGCCACACACACACACACACACACACACACACACACACACACACACACACACACACACACACACTCACGCAACTCTTTAAAAAGGTGAAAACAGGGCGAAAAAGATTTAATCCATGAGGGTCCGAATTGGAGGGTATGGTTCGGTTTCAATTTCACGGGAAGGGAGTTAAGTAAGGGCTGTGGGTAAAGGCCCTTAATCCCTTCTCAAGTCACTTGCACGAACGATGTCCCAGGGGTGTCTCCGGCTGCTTATTAGGCCATGAACCACTCTCATTATCCTGAGTGCACACTAATTTTAATCAATTTTCTTTTATTGTCGTAATACTCATTTAGTACCGCTCCCATTTTTTTCTTCTTCTGGTCTTCCGACACGACTCGCCATAATCACTACCTCCGCTCCAAGCGACTTCCCTCAATCCATACACTCGGCCTTTAATGTCACTTCAACTTTTATCAGGATCCATAATCTGTCAGACGCCTGTGTGTGTGTGTGTGTACAATCACCTATTTTCAACTACTTATTTTGTACTGTATGGAGCTGAGATTTAAAGCTCGCGTGGCCCCCAGCTCTTGAACAATTCTTTGCTCTCGTACAACCTGTAAAACCCCAGTGTACGGTGCGTCTTACGCTGCGGTGCCCCATCACCAGGACAAAACAAAGACAACTTCTCACTTCGACGAAGATGAAGCCACAATCTAATATTTGAGTCGTGAAAATCACATCGAAACTTAAACGTAATCACAATTCTCTAGCGGCACCAGCATGTACCGTAGTCTCCTTCCGTTAAGAAGTGGAATTAAATCCCGTATTGCCTTAATGATGCTGGTCGTCTGACCGGTCCTAATCCCACCACCTCCACCCCCACCCCCTTGTGTCGATAAAGAAGAACTAAAGGAAAATGGGGATCCCGCTTCAGGAGACTGAAATGTGACCTTTCAGTAGAAAACCCTGAAATGTGGATCTTCATTTTCAAGACTGATAAGAATTCTATCCCAGTATCGGAACACCATTACATACGGACCGTGTCAAGAGCAAAATGTAAACCTTAAGTCTCAGAAATTCCTGAACACACGGAACCTCGTATCTGAACACTACCGAGATGTGGACGCACACCATACAAATAAAACCCATGCTCATGGGTGGCAAATTAATTTTTATAATAAAAACGAAATGGCAAGCCACAGTATGAATTTTGCTGAACTGCGAAAGGTAAATGAGGAAAAAGACTTGGGTGTATTAATCTCTGGTGACCCAAAACTATGTAACCAGAACAGAAGTTATGAGAAGAGCGAACAAAATTCTTCGATTGATGCTCTGGGAACTTCGAATCTAAGTCCAAGGAATTTATCTTTACTCTTTCCAGTTCGATGGTTGGACAACATCTTGAATATTATGTTCAGTTTTGGTCACGTTACTTAAAAACAGTCATAGACAGACGGGAGACAGTGTAACGTCGAGCCACCAAGACGATTTTCTGACAGAAAAACAAATCCTACAAGATTAAATTACTATAATCTGTAAGTTTAGAAAAGAGAAGATTAAGAGGTGATCTAATACAAGTATTCAAAATTATCAAAAGCTCTGATAGTCTTGATCTATCAAGTTACTTGAGAATTGATTCGTTTGATTTTATACGTAGTAATGGATACATACTCGTGGGGAAAAGTTTAACCTCAAATGAAGCGAAGTACCATTTCTCACAACAGGATTGTTAACATATGGAACGATTTTCCAATCAGCGGTTGAAAGCTGTCCTATAGATAAGTTTAAGAATGAACTTGATAAATACTGTTCTTCAAGTCCGCAACTTAAGTTACTTGCGCCTCCTTCGTCACATTGACAATTTATAGGTCATTTGTATATAATGATCTGTATACCGTCTGATCTTTACCACATTAATCTGTGAGTGACCGACATCTTAAGCTAGCACAGCCTCGAAAGGATCCAATGGTCTGCTGCCGTTTGAATTCCTTTGTACCCCTTTGTACTCCTTTGTAAACCTGTTATACGCCCTATAGTGTCATATCAACCTGATATATATGAATGAAGCCCTAGCTTAGAAAACAGATAAAACAAAGTCGTACGAAAAAAAAATTAAAAGTAGAGACCAGTGTTACGAAAACGTAAAATCTACATTTCCTGGTTTTCGGGAATCAATGGTTCGTCGCCCATGAGGCTCAACGATCGCAAAATCTGGTTTTTGGAATTTCGAAAATTCTTTTCACGAGACGCCGTCGTATTGCTCGTGTTCCTCCGGGGCGGGTGGATGGTGCCTCCTCAACATTACTGTGTTGGACACGGGGTCCACAAGGGAGCTCCGCTCACCTGAGGTTCATGACCAAGGAGGGGTGGGAAGGGGAGGTTGTGGTGGATGACGTGCAGTGGACAAGGTGATTTTTATGGTGAGGGACATCATGGCATTAACATGGGAGAGGGGGAGGAGTTCTTAGTGTTCTAGCCTTAGACTGTACTTACATATTATTTTCTATTGTTAGATATTTACATATCGTTTTCTACCATTAGATATTTACATATCGTTTTCTACCATTAGATATTTACATATCGTTTTCTACCATTAGATATTTACTTACATATCGTTTTCTACTATTAGATATTTACTTACATATCGTTTTTTACCATTAGATATTTACTTACATATCGTTTTCTACCATTAGATGTTACAACTCTTTACTTTATAATCTTGTGATAGTTTCTTTATAATACACATCAGCAAATCTCTTTTCTTTCTCTTTTTCTTTTTTATTACAATACTGACCTTCTTAAAAATTGCAAACACTGTGACATAATTACTTCTTTAATCAGTTCCTGAGTACTCCTCGATATTTCTACGTATTCTTCCTAAAACAAACTGGTACAAAAACTTTGCTTCACACAATCACATTTCATAAATCTATTTAAAAAAAAAGAATATTTCCCGCAAGTAATCAAAAAATATGTTCAGTCTCTCTCGCCATATACTTCGCACAGAGTTACTTTAATCCCATTTTTCCCCACACAGGTTTAAAAGAAAATGTCACTTGGATTTGTGTTTTTTCTTTTCCTGCCTCACGCATTAAGCTGTGCCAATCTCCTTCCCTCAGCCTCTGGTTCATCCAATTCTTCGGGGCGGTAAACAAAGGATGATTAGTTACACTAGCCAAACTACCAGCAAATTCCATTCTTGGTTGCCAGGTAGCACTCAAGGGAATTAAATGATTAAGGTAACAGCTAAAAACTGTCCGATGGAGAGGGAGAGTGTGGAATGTGGAGGGAGAAAAGTTAGGTAATGGAAAGGAGGGATGGGATGGCATGGGAGGGGAGGGGTAGAGGGAGGAATGGAAAAAGAATGGTAAACATTAGAGGAGAGAGGTGGATGGAAAAGGGAGGGAATTGAAGGGAGGGAATTGAAGGGAGGGTCCACCATGGCAAAAGGACGGGGCAAGTAGGAGGTGGGGAGGAAAGGGAGGCAATGTTATGCGGGAAGAAAAGAACGGAATGGAAAGAATGGGCAAATGAAAATAGTAGGAGAAAAGGAAGAGAGGAAGAAAGGAAGGAATAGGGAGATGAAAATGATAGATAGGAATAGAAAGGCGGAAATGGGAAGAGTGAAGAACGTGACAGAGGGAGGGAAAGAAAGGGGACAAGGAAGAACGTGATGACCTTCCCGGGGCTGGAACGTTCACAGCCTCACAGAATGATGACCTTCCTGGAATCCCCTTGACCTTTCTTGTGCTAAAACCCGCAAGAATGTATGATTTTTACCTCTGCTATCCAATAATCTGAACATAATGAAGCGATGAAATAACCACTTTGAATCAATCCAACATCGGAAACTTGATTTACGCCAAAGAACAATAGTTTTTGAATCTATCTGATGATGTGGCTGAGGCAACTCCTCCTGTGCCTAATACATACATCAAATATTTTTCAATAAGAGAATATCTAAAAAAAAAAACAGGACAGAACTGGCAAAACTTCGACCTAAATATACATTAAAAAAAAGATCTCTCAGTGGGGATCTGCTTAGCCAAATATCCGTGCCAACTTCAGTGGCTGGGATATTTTGCCGGCAGTGGTTCCTTTGTTGCTGTAGTGGGGAGAGAGGAGAGGGGGGGCGGTGATTAGCGGCGGTGGGTATCTGGTCACGCCGCCCACCACCCACCACGGCCGCCCCCGCCGCCCCGTGACTCCCGCCGCCCACCATGGGTGGTCCTCGCCCTCAGCCTGACGCCGCAGCAGGCGCTGCAGCGACGCCGGGCACTGAAGGGGTCGGGGCTGCTGGCGGTGTTCAGGGACCAGTGATGGAGGCGGGTGCTGGGGGAATGAAGGGAAGTGTAGTGGTGGAATAGGGATGGAAGGAAGTGATGGGGTAGAGGGGACGAGAGGGAGTACTAGAGGAGTGATGGATGGTGATGGAGCAGAGTGATGGAAAATTTTAGAGGAAGGTGATGGAAGAGTGGTGATGACTGGATGTCCTGGAAGCCTGTTATGGATGGGAGGTGCTGGAAGAGCCTGATGTATGGGGTAGCGCTGGAAGAGTGATGTGAGGGGGAGCTGTTAGAGAATCATGGAGGGAGGTAATGGAGTTGGGTGATGGAGTGTGGGATGTTGGAGAAGCGTGATGTGAGGAGGGTGCTGGTGCCAGGTGGCGGTGGAGAGCCATGATGGTGGAAGGTGGTGGTGGAGAGCCATAGTGGTGGGAGGTGGTGGTGGAGAGCCATGGTGATGGAAAGCCATGCTGATGGCAGGAAGTGGTGGGGAAGCCATGCTGGCGGTGAGTGTTTGAGAAGAGGAATGGTGGTGGATGGAGTTGTTGGTGGGGTGGTGGTAGTGAGCCGTGCTGGAGGGAAGCAGTGGTGGGGGGAGATGGAGAACTATGGTGAGGGAGGTACTGGTGGAGAAGGATGGGGAAGAGAACGATCATAAGGAGCAAGAACAGTGGTAAGACCCTGGTGGTGTGAAGATGATGATAGTCTGTTTCGTGGTGACCATCTTACTCTTCCTTTCCGCCAATATATGCGGAGGTTACTGGACGTACTGCGTACTGGGGCCATCAATGAAAGTGTCAACAGCAGTACAATGGTAGTTTGTGGTGACGGTTTTGAGTAGTACTATTGTCAGTGGTGTTTGGAAGGCGATTGCGAGAATTTGACTGAAAAGCTCCCGTATTGTGGCTGAGGTCTTTGCGAAGACGAAGGATCTCGTGTTGTGGTTATACTGTATCGCTTACAGTAAGGCTCGTTCGTGATCCTGGCCCCTGGCCTCCCAACCAAGCACAACTTGCTCATAAACCTTACCCTAAACACGACCAGAACCTCCCACCAACCTCCGCCTTCATTCTGTACGGTGCGTCGCTTCACTCTTAACTAAATTCCTCGCTAAAACCAAGTGCAGCTTGGAGACTTCATCTTCTTGAGTAAGCTTTCATCTCAAGGTCTGCAAAGGTCTGACAAAACGTGGAGGTAAAATCATCCTTTTTCCTCACACAGACACAGTTGGGTATACACTCTCATTTGTTGGTGTTAGTGTCGAGTTCGAGAACCGAGTGACGAATGGCCCATCTCCGAGACCCCTCCCTCACCCATCGGTCCTGTGGAACCCATTCAGCGTCGACCCACGCTCCGCTGCAGCACCCATGATGAGCATGAACATACCCTCCTATGCTGTACCCTTACCCCATGTTGAAATCAAAATATCCTTCCTTATCACGGTCCCATCCTTGAGCATTAACCTCTGCTGCTGCCTCAAATGTCCAACCCTTCCATGAGCGTCCATGAGCAATACACCTGTACTCCTACCGCGATCACACTCCATCCATTAGCATCAATCTGTGCTCCTACCACAATGATAATCCTTCCATGGGCACTAACATTTGCTCCTGCTTCATTCACAGCCTCAAACCATGAGCTTCAAACTATGCTCCTACCCTCAATCGAATCCTGTGTGTACGGTCCTAAGCGAGAGATAACTATACGTTCTGCAAACCTTACGTGAAGAGTAAACACGACGAGACGGTACGATCCTCGAACACGACGGTACGATCCCCTGAGCATGACGATACGACCTTTTAAAACAAGTTGGGATGATACATACACCTTGGCCTTTTACCTAACTGTGATCGGTTCGCTCAAGAGGTTATTGATGTCTGTCACCGGAACCCTAAATATGGCGAGAATCATTTGTCGGGTTGGTGAGGTACACGAGGATGTGGCCGTCACCTGCAGTGGACGAAAACTGCTGACCCTGCAACTTTCGCCCTCCCCGGCAACTACCTGTCATCCTCGGCAACTTCTGTCACCCCTCAGCAACTCTTGTTAACCCCGGCAACACTCGTTATCCCAAGCAAATCTTCCTCTAAAATCATTAAAACCACACCAAGGCACGTAAAAAGCATTGATGAATGGATAAGACAGAAAAGTAGTAAATGTTGAATAACGAATGAAAGTTACTAATAGATGTCGCAAGTACGGTAAACTGTAAAACTTAAGAAAAATATGATGAAAATGAAAACTGACAAATCGTGGAGAAGGTTTACTACGGGGAAAAGAATACAAATGTCTACTTTATTTCTTTATCTAAAGTACTTTCACTGGGAGATTATACTCATAAGTTCACGCAAAGTGGGTAGAGTTAGAGTGGGAATTACACCACATTTAAAAGAAATCTTGATGTTGTAAATTCTAGATCACGTACAACAGTGAATATGAGATTTTAACCAAATGCTATACTCAGCGAAGGCGCGCGCGCACACACACACACACACCTCCTGAAAGATTACCACACACTGTCGCACCCTCTCATCTCCACTGCTCCTACCAGCCCAGCAGTAACCAGGCGCTATGGCGTCTCGCTGTCACACCGACCCCTGCAGTAGCCAGTCACCACAGTACTTTTTCTACCCCCTCTTCTCTTCCATCTGTTACACCAACCCCTGTAGCAGCCAGGCTAGCACTGCGGTACCCTTCCTTCCCCTCTTCCACCTGTCACAACAGCCCCTCCAATGGCCAAGCACACTGACCCCCCTAAATCCTCCACCACTCATATTGGAGG
Organism: Panulirus laevicauda; assembly: GCA_032273605.1. NCBI lineage: Eukaryota > Metazoa > Arthropoda > Malacostraca > Decapoda > Palinuridae > Panulirus > Panulirus laevicauda. Next base: position 4,007 of record JAUTXX010521704.1, on the reverse strand, counting down.
ACCACATCTCTGTTGACCACAGCTTTCAGCACTGGCTACCAAACTGCAGCGGACTCAGGATCTCCTCTTCACCTACTACTCCCCACTCCACTCACCATGACCGCTGTCTTCGTAATGCTACAGTGGGGAGGGCTGAGGGATCATTAGCTGTATACGTAGTGGGGATGGTTGCAGGTTTGTTAGCTTTTCTCACAGTGGGAAGGCTGTAGACTTCTTAATTGTACAGACAGCGGGGGGCTGCAGGCTTGTTAACTGTACACACATTAGTGAGGGGCTGTGGTATTGTTAACTGAAAACATCTTAAAAGGTCGACAGTGTGGGAGACAACTGTATGAGCTGGAGCTAGACGGTGTATAGGAGAGAGAAGTGCATCACTGAAAGAAGGAGGTACAGTAACGTGAGCGACTGGAAGACAGTTTTAAACTTACCAGGAAGCGAAACTGTATTGCTTTGGTATGTGGAGTAAAATATGAAAATCAAAAATTTTCCAGTTATTGTCCCTGAATTCATTGATTCTCTTGAGCTTTAGAAATTTCATTATTAAGGGTGTTAATGCAAAAACACAGTTACTTATTCTAATATCTATCTCACTATGTGGGGAGAGAGTTCTACGCTTGTAGGGACAACTCTCTTGAACTTTCTCTATTATCACACATTCGCAAGGTTCGATCTTTTGACCTTTCTTTACTATCATGCAACTCTTTAAACTTATGAGTTGGAGAGTAAATGGGAGCAGAAACATGGGTACCTTTAGCCTCAGATACAGAGGAAAAGGTTGAAAAAAGGGAGGAGTCATTAATCAAAAGATGGCCAAGAGCGAAGGATTTTCGCGATATGATGAGATGAAGGCGACACTCCAGCCTGCTAGCATCATTAAGGTATATGAGAGATCGAAAGGAATGTAGCAGGATAAGAAATGAGGGAGAGAGATATTCTGCAAGGAAGTATTATGAAAAAGCAGGGAAGAATCCAAAACATTTCTATAAAGTCATGAGAAGTACATTGGCAGTTAAGGAGCAGCTAATCAGACTTAAGGATTCAGAAGGAATGGCCCGGGGAGGAGACAGTGAAAAGCATTGAAATATCTCTAGAGGTCATAAAGACAATACTAAAGGGCCATACAAGTCTCATGGTCCTGATAGAAACTTTCCACATGTGCTGAAAGTGTGTGTAGGTACACCTGACAACTGAATTGTTGTTCAAGATATTGATTGGAAAAAGTGAGGTGCCAAGGGAGTAAATGATAACAAATGTCATACCATCATACCATTCTGTAAGAAGGAAGATCGTAAGTATGGTATGTAAGGTAGCGGAAAAATGATCAGAAAGCATATGATGACTTCCTGCAAAGTAGAAACTACGTGAGAAATATGGTTTAAGGAGATGGAGGTCATGTGTAACGAACCTCTTAGAATTTCTACGAGAAAGTAAGCTCTATTGTAGGCAAAAGAGAAAGCTGGATGAATTGTCTGCATCTGGACTGCAAAAAAAGGATTTGATATTGTACTACATATGGGGCTGATAAGGAAGCTCAATCTCCAGGCAGGAATAAAGGGAGAATACTTTAATGGTTAGAGTTTATCCTAATGGGAAAGGAACGAAGGCCGCACGTCAGAGGAATCTTCTCGAAATGTGTTGAGAAAATCAGTGGGGTGTCACAGGAATCAGCTCTGTGAACATGGCTATTTCTGATGTATGGATTGGCCTTCTGCCTGAATCGATTTGCTGATGATGGCAAGGTTATGAAGGAAGTGAAAAAGCGAAGACGACTGCATCAACTTACAAGGGAACCTAGACAAACTCCAAAGCTGACGTGATATGTGGTTGAAATCTAACCTGAGTAAGTGTAGTAAAGATGGGACAAGTCGAAAGAAGTCTTCGATGTATACTCATATCATCTAAGGGAATATGAGCTGCAGGAATCTGTTACTGGGAGAGATTTGGGAATGGACATCGTCCCTAACCTGTCACTGAAAACACACATTTGAACAATATAGGACACAAACTGTCTGCTGGAAAATATCAGGATAGCTTTCAAGTACATGGACAAGGAAATATTCAGCACGTTGGTCACATCCTACATGAACACAAAGAAGCACAAAGAACAAATAGAGAAGGTCCGTAGGAAGGCAGCAAAGGTGACACCAGAATTAAGAGACTTAATTTATAGCGATAAGCCTTAACTTTGACCATCATGGAAGCAAGTAGAGCAAGGGGTGACCTACTCACAACTTATCAGTTTTTAAACCTGTTTGATAATGTCAACAGTAAACAGTTCTTCGAAAGATTCAGGTATAGAGCAACCAGCAGAGACCATAACATGAAAGCAAGCAGAACACTTGTAACAAAAGACAAAAAAGTACTTTTACAGTACGAGAGCGGTGGATGAATGGTATAAAGTGGATGCTAGAATTGTGAATGTAGAGAACATACAATTTAAAATGTTATAAGACAGTAAAAAAAATTGAAGAGTAGTACAAATAAGTAATCAAACACACACACACACACACACACACACACACACACACACACACAGACTTACATCAGGTGAGTGTGTGTGCGTGCGTGGATGCGTGTATGCTCGTCCGTGTCAATGTTTAAGTTCGTTTTATGGGTGCACATAAGCGTCTTGCCACGCATACACATAGGGAAATACGTGAGCTTGTTGCAAAACACCTTCAAAATTAGCAAATCTGCAAACACTTGCTCCTCCCCAGCCCTTCCCTCCTTTGCCTCAAAAGCAGGAGCAGTACAAGGACCAGCAGCAGACCCCAGAAGTAACAGCAGCAGAAGTAGCAGTAGAAGGCTCACCACCCCCACCACCACCAGCCGGGATCACCCCCCCCCCCCCCCCCAAGACTGAGTTCCGCTCCTGCTACTTACATAACTAAACACCACCACCTAACTAGCACTTTCATGCAAATTTCTAAATAACCCCCTTTATCTGCCGGGGCGCCCCTCTGCCATCCGCCAGCCAACTGCGGCAGGTGGTTGGCTATTGTCATGGTAGTTGGGTTGTTAGGAGATTGGATCGCCACCTGACATGCAACGTCCGCGTCTTAATGGGAAGCGAAGTGTCTTCATCGAGAAAATGGCTTATTCGGGCGGGTTCATTACGATCACTTGACACGAGGAGGAGGAGGAGGAGGAGGAGGAAGACCCCGAGGGTGGGGACCTCCGGGCAGGAGTTAGATGAGAGGAGGTAGGTAGGCAAGGGAGCTCCAGTAGAGAGACAGACAGACGGATACTTTCTGGTTAAACAGATAGAGAGAGAGAGAGAGAGAGAGAGAGAGAGAGAGAGAGAGCCACAGTCACTCGCATTCACCCTACTGTTCCAGTGCTTCCCATTCATCTACCAGGTAGTCCGTCAGTCACCTACCTATTATCTACTACAATCTGATTCTCCCTCATCGGTTGCCTCTCTGCCCCGCCATCTACCGTAGGAAAAAAACAACAACAACAAAGTGTGCGATGAATATCAAAAATTCATAAGTAATTACAGATAAAGTAGTGTACAGAGGAGAAAAAAACCATTATGCCTCGACCTAATTTACGTGATGTAAACCCTCATCTTTAATTAGCAGAGTTGCCTGATAACACAGTCTCTCGCACACACCTTTACCTTTCGCAAACTGTTCGTAAGTTACGAATTTGCTTTTACGTATTCGTCATGGTTTTCACGTGTTCCCTGAAACCTTTACAGTCACCAAAATAAAGGCATTAAAGGTGTCTGTTTCACGTGAGCCCAGAATCTCTCTCGCCAAATGTCTGCAAGACAATCAGGCTGGACCTCAAAGGCAATTTGACCCCACAAAACACTCATTATGCAAGCTTATTTAAGCAAGGTTCCCACCTCATTTCTGAGCGTATTTCTAAGCGCAATTCACCTAAAATAAGCTTCATATGAGCTTAAGTTTGACTACATATTTAACAGAACCACATTAACGTTAAACATGTCAGTAGTAAACTGCTTCCTTTACCCTTGACACAGAAGATAACATAATGGG
>JAUTXX010521693.1:0-11392 GCA_032273605.1 Panulirus laevicauda | reverse complement strand
AGAGAGAGAGAGAGAGAGAGAGAGAGAGAGAGAGAGAGAGAGGAATATTATCATGGTCGTTGGCAACTGCCTGGGACGCTTTATAAAAATCAGAAAAGAATACCCCGAGTGGAGGGGCAGGGAGGGAGGGAGGGGAGGAGAAGAGGTGAGGTGGAGGGTAAGGAGACAATGGAGGGAAGCATGAAGAGGGGAGGGAGGGAGGGAGCACGGACTCGTACGCGCAATAATAATAGCCGCACCGGCAACTGTCGCCCCCGTGAGTTGCCATCTCGTAAACATGGCTGCCGAGGCGATGCTAAAAATACAACCCACGATACACCTTCCTCCTTCTGGAAGGGTTGGACACGAGGCGAGGGTGTATACGGTCATACACCTGACGTGAACACCTGCACCACAGTCACGTGTTCACGATCAGAGAAGTGGACATATATGACACCTGATGGTAAGGTTATCAATCTAAAACCCTAAGAACCAACCTCATCTCTCAGTATTGGGACCCAGCGGTAATATACAGGCAGGGCGTCCTACACTCGTGGGGCCACGTCTACTGAGGCTTACTTCCCGCTAGCGAGTGTCTATATCAAGACCTTCTTTCCCTGTGACACGTCCTCATCACCTGACGCTTTTACTCGGGTTCGATTTCATCAGCCATGTATCAAACCAACTCTGGAGTCGATCCAGATCCTATTGTAAGCAGATCCAATCCTCCTCAGTCTTTACTTCCCTCAAGACCGTAGCATCGTCGGCGAACATGTTCAGGAAGGAGTCCGATCCTCCTGGTATGTCAGTGATCCCAGAGCACAGCCCTGCAGCACGCCACGAGTGACCTCAACCCATCTCGAATAAGTTCATGTGACATGTGTCGTTCGTCTCCCTCCACTAAGATGATAATGTATACATCATCAGGAGCCTCTCTCTATTATTTCTGCTCGGAGATCCATCTTCTTTACCCGCCTCCCTTGTTAACCAGGATGAAATGTTTTGTGTGTGTGTATGTGTGTACCTATTTGCACTATGCAAGGAGTTCTACACTCATATGGCCCCAGCTCTCTCAACATTCTGTATTATCATACAACATCGTACACTTCTGTATGCCGTCCACACCCACAATACCAACAGTTAGTTTATTACCAACATCCACGACTCTGATACTATGTGATAATTCCTTTATATCTTTTAGAAAATGTTTCTTGTTTGGTTTCCTGCACAGCTTCTGGTTCCCTTATCTCTGCATCTTTACAGCCTCCCGTTCCTTTATCTCTGTTTTTATACTTACGTTATGTACTGATAAAGAAAATCTAATATTCCTTATCACAGTTTGTGTCCCCGACGGTTCTCCTGGGTTGGGGCTCAGGCGATACGGTTAGATACAGTGTCGACTCCCAGGTCCTGCCACACTCACATTCCCACAACTGATTTCCTGATATCATTCGTATTGAAGCCTCATTTAACTGTCTCATCCTCTTTACTTTTCATTTACTCTGGAATTTGTCTAGTCGTCTTCATCACTATTTTCACTTCTCACATAACCTTAGTATTATCTGTAAATATATTAAGATATGAGTTCAGTCTTTCTGGCAAGTAGTCTATGTAGATCAAGAAGAGCAATGGTCCTAGGACAGAGACCCGTGGTACGCCACTGATGATTCCAGCTCATTTCAAGAAGATTTCTCTAACCTGCGTCCTTTGTGCTCTTCAACTGATTTTCTATCTATCGGAGTTTCCACTTCATCCCAACCTGGATATCCACCTTTTTTTCTTTAAAATAACTTTCTGTGTGGTATATTGGCAAGCACTTTTCTAGCACTCCAGGAACACGCGCACTATCGATCCTTCTCTTCTGTCGGAAACGGAGCTCACTCTCCCGTAGAAATCTAGCGGAGCTGTTATTCATGATCTTTTACTTACTCCTTCTTGTCAATCTCTTAGGTACATTACCAGCTCAAGTACTCATCCACTTGCTCTTGTGAAATACCGAAGAATATTTCAAGCGGTCTGTCAAGCGTATCAGCAAACTTTTCTAGCTCAAAAAAAGGACCTTCGTGAAGACCAAAAGCCTTATATAAGTCAAAACCTGTTAGGTTTTGTCTTCAACGCTTTCCAAGACTTCCTTCCCCAATTCCATCTCACAAATGTTGGGGTTAAGTGTCTTGATCTTCTCCATCAGTTTCTCACACATATAGAAATCGTCCTGTACAACCCTTCTCTCTGGATCATTATTCTGATCAGCTGCTTCTTAACCTACAATTTACCTGATGAATCCATGGAAAAAATTTTGATCATCTGCCTTGTTCACAATATTCTTTTCAAATTTCCTCTGTTCCTCTCTTCATATCTTGCTATACACGCTCTTTACCATCTTCTACAGTTGCTGGCTGGCTGTAGTGCTGTCCTGCTCTCCTTCACAGTACATCCTTGAGATCTTTTCCTTTTTTACATAATAATGGAACTCATACTACATCCCTCGCCCCTGGAACCTCCTTGAACGGTGTCCCTAAATCCTGGAAACTATATACAGCCCCTGGAACCCTACTGGACTACGTCTCTTACCCCTAAAACCCCCTTGAGCTATGTCCGTCACCAATGGAACTCCCTTGAGTTCCGTTCTTCACCCATGGAATCCCCTCGAGCTGTGTCCCTCATTCCTGGAACCCCAATGACCTATATCCCTCACCCCTGAAACTCCTTAGAACTGAGGTGTTGTCCCTAACAACTTCTGCCACACTGTCAACCACAGCTGAGGGTGTGTGTGTCAACCACAGCTTGAGCCGTCCGAGTTGTTGTGGCTCCAGCTCCCTCACCTGCTCGTCAAGGGAGATGGTTTTCGCCACCTTAGTCGTTCACTCCCTCTCCCTCCCCTCTCTTCTCCCCTCCCTCTCCTTATCTCCCTTCCTCTGGTAGCTGGTAGACAGCCATCGACCAGGGAGGGATCTTACTGGCGCGACTCGCCTGGGTTTCTGGAGGGGTCACTGACGGCTGCGCAGTGAGCCATTACTTCAGTGGCTGTTAAGTTTCATTGCTCTAGTCTTGGTAGCCGATTTTTTTTCACACTCACACGTGAGCTGCTGGCATTCAGTTCACAAACAATGTTTCCATCCCACATAAAATACCTGACAACACGTAACTCACACGACTTCTTCTTTGTAGACCCAGATTGTCTTGTGGTGAGCGCTACGGGCTAGCCTCGCCTTTTGGCATTATCTCGTCGTACGTACTCGTAAGTACTCCTTCCTCATTCCCCTCCCAATTATTTCTTTTGTTCTACTTGAATCGTCAGGAGGAGGAGAAGGAAGGTGTTGGCCGGGGGAAGAAGGTGCAGGTGGGAGACAGAAGACAGTCACGTAGTGTATAGGTGGATGGTGCAGGCTGTACTGTGTACAGTGTTGGCTGCTCACGTGTTTTGAATACTGTTTGTGTGTGTGTGTGTGTGTGTGTGTGTGTGTGTGTGTGTGTGTTGGTGGAGGAAGGTAATTAGCTCAGCTAAGGTAAGCATAGTTCATCATGTACATAGATGGCAGACTGGAGCCTCTCGTAGTGCTCCGGGTCATCGTGGGAACCAAGAGTGTTCCATGTTGCTACCACCACTGGACGTCCAGGTCTTGCATGTGGCTGTAGTCTGGGTCTCCGGTGTCGTCTTGTGTCTGCCACACTGCTCGTCTTGCTTCCCTCAACCACGTAACAGTGGCTTTGATCTCAAGTCGTTGATGTTGTTCGTCGGGTGTTTCCGATAAGAGGTATTGGTCGTGTGTGATGAATCGTAGGTTCTCCTTATGTCTCGTCTGTGGCTTCAGCAGATGTGGTCTGGAGGCGAGGTGTGTGGGTGGTAGGGAGGGTCACGGCCTTCACCAGGGGTTGTGTCCGCTGCTCTGGAAGGTGCACTTCCTTTGTTGATATGCTCCACCCTCAGGCCTCCTGCTGATTGCGTGTGACCCAGGATTCTGCAGGTCCTCTGGTGTATTTCCTGTTTCCCCTCTATGGCTATGTCGTTGGGTTCCATTCTTCCCTGCGACACTTTAGCGTATTCGTTTATGTTGGTTTTTAATTATTTCTATCCATTTCTGATCAGTAAAGTCTGATGTTCGTGAATATTCTGTGAGTGGTGGCGTCTACGTAGAAGACAGCAGTGTTCATGTTTACTACTGAAGAAGGCAAGGCTGTTGTGCAAGTTATGAACAGTGTGGGTGACAGGACGATGCCTTGGGGTACTCCACTTAGTAAATGAAATTTTGATGACGTTGCAGAGTTGATGGTGACCACAGCGATGCGCTGACTAAACAACCTGCACAGTAGTTTCGTTGTGATTTCTGGCATCTCTAACTGTAGCAACACATGCTTTCCGTCCTTCATCCATACTTCGTCGAAGACTTTGCTTATGTCTCTTTGTACAACAGTGCAGTTTCGTAGCAAGTTAACAATGACACACAATCCGCTGATCAGGATTCCACTCTCAACGTTCCAACACTTTTCTTCCTCAGATGTGAATTAAATCCTGATGAACAGCAGGTATCTCACTGCTGCCCTACTACCCACCTGTTACAAGGATCAACAGAGTCGAAAGCGGTCCGACTTGTAAACTCTCCCTGGCTAATTTCAGAACATGACCCGCTTGCCTGCGCCGCAATGTTGGTTCACGTTCCCTCTTCTGTAGGTATTACTCTCGATTTTGCTCCCGAGAGCTGGCTGCTTGTGTGCCCCCACCACTACGTAGACCAAGCAATACTCGGCAAGTTGCTGTGTCAAATGATTGCTGTATGACCGTTGGCAACTCAAGGGTGGGCCGTTTTGATAACTGTTTCTTTCCCTACACCTCGAAGCTTTGGAATCCCTACCGTCTCGTCTTTCCCAATAACTATGACCAGGCTGATTTTAAAAGACGGATTTTTTACTTCCTTCAAAATTCGTGAATACTTCCCTTTGTTCCGTTTTTCCTTACCATTAACCTCTCCATATTTCATATAAGGCCTGTCCTTGATGTGCCCTTTTGTCCGTGACTGGAGCCATCAACGTAAAAACAAAGAAAGAAGATGGGAGGGAGAGGGTTGGGGAGGAAGATAGGGAGGACATGGGTTGGGTACGAAGATGGGGAGGATTTAGATTGAGGAGGAAGGTGGAGAAGGAAGGGTATGGGGTCGTAAGGTCTCCTCTCACTCTAATGTCATCTATTCTTTCTGAGATTTTCCTCTGGTACTTTTAGCAGTGAAATACATCAGCATATTTTTAGGGTCTCTATCTGGTGCTCAGATCTTGGTACCAGTGTTGCCCTGGCTTCCCTGGACCTCAGGGTAGGGTCTCCTGTGCCTCAGGTATAGTGCTGGATGTGTAGGGAAGGCCTGGATGTTGTCGCGTCCTGACCTGTGTCTTGTTTATTTAGTCCTTTACTGGGGCTGAGCTCTTAGGTCTTTTGAATGGCTGTGTGTGTGTGTGGCAGGTATATTCTCACCGAGAGGCAGGTGTTGGGGGCCGCCGTACTGAGACTATGGTCTGGTATGGGATGGTTCCCTCCTTCGTGTGAGTTAACCAGCAGGTAATATCTTTAAAAAAGTTTGCTTACAATTTCTATAGTCTTAGGTGTAATTTCGTTTTGCTTGTGCTCATAACTGCGTACGCCATACCTTGGGTCGTACGTCATACCTTGGGTCGTACGTCATACCTTGGGTCGTAAGTCATACCTTGGGTCGTACGTCATACCTTGGGTCGTACGTCATACCTTGGGTCATACGCCATACCTTGGGTCGTACGTCATACCTTGGGTCGTACGTCATACCTTGGGTCGTACGTCATACCTTGGGTCGCACGCCATACCTTGGGTCGTATGCCACACTTTGGGTCGTACGCCATACTTTAGGTCGTACGTCATACCTTGGGTCATACGTCATACCTCAGGTCACACACTATACCTTCGTTCTGCATGAATTTCGTCAAGTTTGACTTTCCTATATCTGATGTCTCGGGAGATCCTCTGTCGTGATCTATCCTTGCCTTGGGGTCAGCACTTTATAGCGCAATGACGTTGACCGTGTTGGCCTCAGTGGATGTGGCGTCCTACGTACGTTTCTCCCTTTTTGCAATGCCGGTGTATCGCAAGTGTCCAGCCGTGGGGGAGGAGTGTAGCCCCCCAGTACGTGGGTGAGGCATTGCTTGGTTTTTCAGGTGTCGTTGGGTTGGTGGCGTGTGTGGGCGATGTTACTCAACGTTCCTCCTATAGTTTCATGCCAGGTATTCGATACCTTATGTCCTTCCTCAGTGTTCGTCCATTCACGACCTTGTACTGGGAAGGTTGTCGTGTTTTACGTCTAGGTACGGATAGGTTCACCTTGCTTAGTGGACAGCCAGCGTAGGGTTCAGCAGCAGAGTGGCTCATTTACTGACAACCCTGGGGTTACGGTCGCTCCCGATGGGGTCATATCGTCTGAGGTGGACGTAATGGCGAAGTTTACCATCTCCGAGAATCATATCAAGGGGGTTGTAAGGGTAGTTTGGCTTTTATAAGGCGGGGTTAGTAAGAGCTGAGTGGTCTATAAATGTTAGAAGAGAGGTCGGCTCCGAGAAGTGCTTGCTACATCCGGGAATATTTCATTATTTACGTTATATTTCGTCATGTGGTGTTTGCTGAGGAGCGTCCTAACCTCGTCCGTCTTGCTCGACCATCACCACTGCTACAGTAGAGGCGAGTTTATGTGTACCTAAGAGTCTTGCGGTAGTCTGGTGACATCTGGCACCCCTCTGCCTTGGGGGTATATAATCTGTTGCAACAATTACCAGTGCCAGAGGTCATTCATTTCACTTAGAGGGTGCGTGAGTAATGAGGGTCATTAAATAGTTTGTCATCTGGGGCCTTTCATGACGACTATGCCAACTCCTGGTAGTCATTAATGGTTGGTAGTCAGTACAGCTAAGGGTTGTGATATTTTGGTAGTTCAGAGGACCAATGTTGTTAGCAGAATGACGTCAGGTTGTTTGGGCATATATAAGATACGGTGAGAAGCGCCTGTTTGTCCAGTTCCTGTATATCATGTTGGATTAATGTAATTACTGAGGGTGACCGTGCTGATGGTGGGGGGGTCTGTCCCCTCTCCTTCCCTGCATGCCTCTGTCACACTAGTGCGTTACGTTACTGCCCACCACACACACACACACACACACACACACACACACACACACACACACACACAGTCTGCTCGGGAGAACGTGACTGATGGTCCCCTCCAGACTGCCTCTTGTCATACCGTGATCAGCCATCATGATCATGTCACGACCAACAGGTGTGTGTGTGTGTGTGTGTGTGTGTGTGTTTGTGTGTGTCTCGTGCCAGACGGACGCCTCAACCTCGTTACCTGAACCAGGAGGGTCAGGTCTGCACGATGATGCTTCGTCATGACCCGCGAGAATTAATTCCGGTCACAGCTAATGGTCGACCCGGTGGGTCTAGCGTCAAGATCACACGTCAGGTGTTGGATCAGTCAACACTCATACGATCAATTAGTTCCTGATATTGTGGCGTTATGAAGGCCAGGACGAGCAGGGGAGGACAGGTATACCCAGCCGGCAACACGCGGTCTTAAACTATATATAATATGGCGTGAGCTAATGCGATAAACACATACGAGAACACTACATCATGGAGTGTCCCTTCATCTGCCTGTACGAGCTTTGATTGGAGAAAGTCGATTGTGGTGACGAGCAGCGGTCCGTGGTGGATGATACGTCCGTGGGAAGGGGGGTGTCGGGTGGGGGGGGGGGGTATCTGTGACGGGAGTGCGTCCTAAGTTTATTGCCAAACTGGCGTGTGAGCTGCCGGTGTTGGTCAGAAGTTGGACAGGTTTAGAGGAATGAGGGCCTCGTAGTAGGTGGTGTAAGAAGGGTCCAGGATGATTCTGTATGTCCATTTCAGCAGTTGTTTCTAGTTGGTTCCTCTGTATAACTGATAGTGAGGAGGACCAGGATGGGGAGGCGTAAGTGAAGTTAAGTAGAGTGAAAATGGTATAAACATTCCTGAGCTCAGGTGGTGGGACGCCTAGTAGTTCAAAACAACGGAGAAAGTATAGACGGTACGAGGAAGAAATTGTCGTCTGCAGTGGCACCAAGAAGTGTGTGTGTGTGTGTGTGTGTGTGTGTGTGTGTGTGTGTGTGTGTGTGTGTGTGTGTGTGTGTGTTACCGTACTACTCCTACCTGAGGTCACACCTCGAGTGAACAGTCACCCTTGGCGAGGTTATATTAAGTCGTGTCGAGGAACTTCTCACTCCAGAGAAGCCCACCCTTTCCCTCTCATTGAATGTAGCGCAGTCTAAAAGCAGCAGGAGCTTCGGACACGGGTTCCTCTGGTTATATATAACGACCCAACCTGAGATAAGGTCTGTATTAGTGCAGTGAGAGCATGGGGTCCTCGGCCTATGCCGGTAACGTGAGACATATCCATCAATATTTGTACAATTCTGCAGCCTCAGGTTAACTGTGAGTCTATGGTGGCTTGCCCACGCCACACTGAGATTCAACTCCTCAGGATTTTCTAACTATCACTTCTTCATCCCACTCTCCCTACCGACCTGGAGGAGCCAACAAAGACCCTAGCCCCACACTCGTGCTGGGGAGCCAACAAAGACCCTAGCCCCACACCCGTGCTGAGGAGCCAACAAAGACCCTAGCCCCACACTCGTGCTGGGGAGCCAAGAAAGACCCTAGCCCTACACCCGTGCTGGGGAGCCAACAAAGACCCTAACCCCACACCCGTGCTGGGGAGCCAAGAAAGACCCTAGCACCACATCCGTGCTGGGGAGCCAACAAAGACCCTAGCACCACACCCGTGCTGGGGAGCCAACAAAGACCCTAGCACCACACCCGTGCTGGGGAGCCAAGAAAGACCCTAGCCCCACATCCGTGCTCAAGGAGCCAACAAAGACGCCTCCAGTCTCAGCTAAGGCACCTCGGTCAATTATCTTAATAGAGACGCTTGGGTCAAAACTTTCCAGTGTTAATTAACGAGAGGCTATAGTCTTAAGGGTAACAATGGCTCCCTCCTCCTCCTCCTCCTCCTCCTCCTCTCTGTAGTGGTATTATTCATCAAGTAATGGAGCGAGTGAGCGACCCACCGTAACCCTGCCCCTTGGCCAAATCTGGTGGTAGGCTGGTCGGAACTCTCCGCTGGCCCGTTTATCTCTGATTAGAATACGTCAGTGTTCACTCCGAGAGAGAGAGAGAGAGAGAGAGAGAGAGAGAGAGAGAGAGAGAGAGAGAGAGAGAGAGAGAGAGAGATGACGTAATGTTAAATCAGCATGATGAGGATGGCTGGGCAGGTATTGAGTTGTCAGAAGTTGACACAATTAAGACAATGAATTAAGTGAAAAAGAACCCAGCAGCCGGACTGGCTGGAGTATGAAATGTTTGCCTTTATAAAGACTAAAAACCACAGCCTAACCAGCGATGATACCATTGATGACACCCTAGAATAGCGTGTGTATTACTAATTCCTAAAAGATAATTCACGTTTCTCCTGATGCATTATAGACCAGTTAACCTGACGTCATACGTTATAAAAGTATTTACGAGATCAAAAATCACACACTGGCCTCACTTGACTGATTACAACTACATTGCTGTAGCAAAACATGGATTTCTACTTGATAAAACTCCACTACGACTCCATCACCAAGACGTATGTGAAAGTATAAGGAAGGAGGAAGACTGGATACTGTTTTCATGACTCTGTTAAAACATACGATAAAGTAAACGACAGAATCCAAACAGGTAATGGTACGAAACAAAACGTGAAGGGTATAACAGGTACATGGATCAAGCACTACCTAGCAAACAGAGAATTTAAAGTAGTAACAAATGGGATCATGTGTGATGATGTCCAGACTGGTGTACCTCAGGGAACAGCGCTGGCTTCGCTACTGTTCATAGTTATCATAGATACAGTTATTGAGTTAAACAAAGTACACTCAGAGGACACCAGAGTCAACAAGATGTGAGGATCAAAGAGAAAAACAGAAGGATCTTCCAAAAAGACTTGGATATGATTTACAACTGGATAAAGTAGAATCTAATAGAAGTTAGTGATGATACATTTTGAGCAAATAAATGATGAATGATGAGGAATACAGGGGGAGTGGGGACGCATTATAAAGGGCGAGCAGGGGAATAGATAACAAATGAAGCGAGAGATCTTTGGGGTCTTCATGGATGAGATGATGGAATCATTTGAGTACACTAAAAAGATACAAATGTCGAGTCAAGTAATGACTGGTACGATAATGAGAACATTAATTAAAAAGTATACGTGCATGTATGTATATACATTTTTCATACGTGTTCGTCGTTTTCCGAGGTATCAAGGTAGCACCAGGAACAGACGAAGAAAGGTTGCATTCGCTGTCATGTATATAACATTAACACACACACACACACACACACACACACACACACAGAAATAATAAACAAGCACTAGGCAACCGATCTCCCAGCTCCGTCTTCAACTCCAACCCACCAGATATACACCCATCAGAAACCACACTCCCTAGACAAATAAGAGTCACACTCTCCCGCTCACGCTCTGGACATCATCCATCAACACAACACTACAAACACCGTTTCAACATATCCCAAGACCCCTTGTGCCCTCGAGGCAACTACCATAAAGAAGACTTACTACTCAATTGCTCAGCAATCTCTGCACACAGACACACAAACATTACACTTTGTGACCTGTGGTCCCGACCGGTGGACGTGGCCAGCTTCCTGAGCGCTGCAGGAGTTCATACGGATAGAAAAGACTCGTAGCGCAGGAAGGAAGGATTCCATACATGTTGGTAGCGACCTTCAACCCCAGATGCTGGAGAAAGCTGAACGAATTTTTCCATCTTTGCCAACTAGAAGCCATAATGTTTTCCTTACTAAATCCTCGAGACATTTACAACAAATAATTTAAAGAATTTCATATAAACTTCTCAGCTTTGCTCATTTCTGGAACTTTCACAGAAACATATACACAAATAAACACACACATAATCGGTGTCTATCCACATGCTTGCTATCTATCCTTCATCTGATGATCTATTCAGGCGCATGTACATCTTCCTAGAACGAGGCAGGATGGACACAGACCCGTCAGTATCGAGGTCAGGTCACACCGAGTCTGTGTATACTGATCAACACCAGTTGGCACATGCTGCACATGCGCAGAGGGACTTAACATTGGGTGCGTTCCCATCATGTTTGGGATTTGCGTCGCTTGAAATCAGAATCGCTGAGCACTCCCGACTTTCAGATCATATAATCCCTCGAATACATTAATCAGTACCTGGATTTCTGATCTTTGTCTTGTGGATACTTTCTCTCTCTCTCTCTCTCTCTCTCTCTCTCTCTCTCTCTCTCACTCTCTATCTCACTCTCTCT